>MU224785.1:266861-344558 GCA_018584345.1 Thuja plicata | reverse complement strand
TATATATATAAAACATCAGTTAATTAATTATATTCTATCTCATACTAAAATATAATCAATTAATTTAAACATTATTTAAAAATACCATATATATCCAAAAATATTAATTCATTATAGTTTACAAATTAAATTTCAAAAATTTAACATAAATTATATATATTAGTTTAGTAATAATAAAATCAAATAAACTAATTTAAAAATTTAAAAAAAAAACCATAATTAAAGTATTAGTAATAACAAATAAGAACTAATAAAACAAGTATTTTAAAAAGTTCTTTTTATATGGGGGAGGGGTTACGTGGCCCCACTTCCCCTTCCTCTCATTTTAAAAACCTTAAAATATAAAATAAAGTATATGTGGGGAGGGAGGTGTGGTCTCACCTTCCACTCCCTTTAACCTTACGTAAGTGGGAAACATGAACCGATGGGGTGGGGCTGAGCGCTCACGCGACCCCACCACTATTCATATATAGTTTTACTTTTCTTTTTTCTAATAAATAAATAAATTAAATTTATTTTATTATATTCTCTTTTTTAAGTTTTCTTTTTTTTTTGCTGGTGAAGTTTTTCTTTATTTTTCAGCAGGTTCTTTTTGTTTCTTTTCTTTTTTTTTTTCTTTTTTCTTTTTAACAAGAATACAAATAAATATATAGAAAAGTCTATATTTTAAGTCTTCAAATTATTATTTTTTTAAACATAATTCCCAAAATAATATATCTCAAAAGGCCTAATAAACTTTATAAAACCCGATGCATGCATATAATCTTAAATTTTACCAAGAATTAAAAATCAAACCCTCATTGTTTTAATTTCATATTTTACTAATTGTTTGCTTGAAATTTCTCAAGGAAGAACTAGGGTTTTAAAAGATTCCATTTAAACAGAGTTTCTCTAAATGCAATGTAAAAGTTTACTAGATCTAAGTTTCCACCAGAATTTCACACAAAAGAAATCAAATAAATCTTCATTCCAATTTCTCCAAAATAAGCAAAGACTAAATCAATCTTTCACTAAAAATTTCACAACCAAGGCAAACCCAAATTCGACACAAAATCTGACAAACACAAGACAGACAATCTTTTCAAAAGGATAGATTTATAAAAGCTTTCAAACCCTACCTCAATCCACCATTTGACAGAAGCCATAGAGAACAATCGAAAATCTCAAAAAATCCTAAGCTTTCAACAATTCCCTCCATCCAAACCAGAGTTTAAAACCTGTAAAATTTCTGCAACCTGTGTTTGCTATAATGACCAGAAGCATCCTAAAAAGGAAAACCTACTCAACCTAGGGTTTCCAAAACTCATGCAACCCTAAAAGAAAACTCAATTGAAACTCAAATCAAAACTCAACTTAAAATTGAGTGAAAAATAATTAATTTATTTAATAATTAATAATTATATGCACTTTTCCAATTTAGCCACTTAACTCAACTTTACTTTAAACTTTTATTTTAATTTTAATAAAAGAATGTGCAACTTTAACATGACATATTAATATTTAATTAATCAATAATACTTTTAGCATATTAATAACATGTAAATTGATAATTTAATATCAATTCATTAATTATGTTTTAAATTTCAATTTTAGTTTTAGTAATTAATTAAATCCTCTATATCCAAAATTAGAGTTTTTAATTAAGTCTTTTTACTTAACAAATGTATTTAATTAATTTTCATTAATTAAATACCATCATATTTAATATCTCGAAAATAATAAGATTTAATTTTTTAATTATATAATTAATCTCATAAATCACTTAACCAATGACACCAAAACCAAATCAAACCACATGACTAGACAACATGACGACAAAATTAACTAAACCCAAAATACTACAATAAAACACAAAGGAAGGGTTCACGAATGATGACACCTTGATGAATTCGGAAGGTAGGAAATAAGATACTTGGCCACTGTTTCAGGACAATAATGACTTAAGTTGAGATTCAGACCTGTTTATTATCTCCGCTCTCTTACCATTGAGATATTGCGATAGGGCACGCTCATCCTGACAATTCAGGGAAGTCGATGCCGAGTACTTGCAAACCCTCATCACAAATTTGAGCATATATATATATATATATATATATATATATATATATATAGGGATCAGTCGAACATGTGGATCTTGCAATGCAAGTAACTACGTCTCCATCCTCTACCACATCATAAACATCATACAGAAATGTAAGACAGACATGCCACACATCAATATAAAACGCATATGCCAACCATACACATGCAAGTATGGGGTCAGTAAAATCATCCTAACATATGCACAATCATTATGAAAATAACCAAATATTATGACATTAATATTGAAAAGTAAAATATGGGTGAGCACTATAGGCCCCTACCAGTTTCTTGCTTATCTCCAATTTGAGATCAAGTCTGGAGTGTTGGACCCAGATAAAATCAAAGGACTCCTCTCCCAAAATCCCCATCTCTGTGGTGGCCTCCTCTTCGAGACCCATGAGTTTACCCAGCTCACTCATCTAGGCCTTGTACTTATCAGTTTCTCCCTCCCTTAGAGAAACGATATTCTTGACATGATGCAAGATATTGTTTTCCATGTACAGGTCTAGGAGTGTGGATGTCAGAAAATGTCAGACATTTCCTACCTGTTCGGCTACCCAGTCATCGACTTCCTACGCTTTATTTTTCATACTTCATAGCGTGTCCACATCATCCTATGGGAGAGGTGCTCCAGATGTAGAAGCTTCCGGAGGGATGGCAGTGATGGGTTGTAGAAGCTCTGTCAAAAGCCCGAGGAGAATTGTACTCTTTTCCTTTTCCTCCTTTAATCTTTGGGCTTGCTTGTCGTAGCGGGCCTCAATTGCCCGGCTGGCCTCCTTCAATGGGTCTAGCTCTCCCTGCTTATCCCTCTTCCCCAGAGGTATTTCTGTAACTACATATTCTTCAGCGCTTACTGCTACTTCATCTTTATCTAGGGGAGGCGTCACAATAACTATGACTGCATCTCCGCCCGGACCAATCCGAATGGAGTGGAGGGTCCGGGCCTTCTTCTGCTTGGGGGCACCTTGTGTTTGTGCCATCATCTCGGGCAGGGAGAGATGGGATTTTACCACCATCGGGTCCTTTCTCTTCTTGGAATCTACTAACCATTATGGTGGCAGGGGCGGTCTTGCTGCTAAGGCTTGGTCTTGGGAATCCCCTCTGGGGTTCCGCTGTTTATCCCCAATATTTTGAGTCTCTTTGGACTCTTTTTCTATATTTTTTGGACCACCTGCATCATCCACCTTCATGGTATCAGTTTCATTTTCCTCGATGTCCTTGTCCTTAGCAGCATCGGACTCAACGTCTATATTTCCAAGGTTTTTCACCTCATCTTGTTGTTGTTAATGCTGTTGTTGTTGTTCTTCTCCGGTGCCATCTATCGGGACATTTTCCTCCATTGGAGTGTTTTCTAGGGGCGGCGGAGGTGTCTGGCCATTGTTTGACTGTTGGCCCACTGAGACCACTTCGCCAAATGTTGTTCGGCCCTGGGTGGGTAGAGGTGTTTGGAGCATGGTGGCTGAGGTTACAGTTGTTCCCATAGGTTTGGTTCCCTCAGCTAATGCTGGCTACTCATGCTGCACTTGCCCCTTTTCGTGCACTTCGGTCTCTGGGACCTACTCTTCTTGGACATCTGAGATTTCCACTTGTTCCTATTCCTTTTCTTCTTCTATTCAGACCTCCTACTCCTTGGTAGCTTCTTTCTCCGGTGTCTCCCCTTCAGTAGGGATTATAACTTCTTCTTGGGCAATGATCTCTTCTATCGCTTTCTCGATAGCCCCTTGTAAATTTACAAGTTTGTCTGTCCCAAATATATCATCAAAGTCATCATGTGGAGGGGAGGTCTCTGGGAGATTTTTAGGCTTGGGAGAGTCCAGGATAATTTTTACCTCCGAGATGTTGGGCATCCTGAGTTCTGGTTCTACCTTTGGCTGAGGAGAATTTGACTTTTGCTTTTTCCTCCTTGTCACCAAAGGGGGCCCGATGTCTAGAATGGCCATGTGTTCCTCCTCTGCTCCTGTCCCCGTTACCCAGACCATAAGTTCTGCAAGTTAGGGGGAGCCAGAAGGGAGAGAAGGTTCTACAGTAGTAACCGAGATGCTGAGCTGGCTGCTCAATACATCCTTCATCTGGTAGGACACTACCATCTGAAGGTGCATTTGTTCTGCAATGTGAACTATAGTCATAGATAAAATTTGGGCCAGGGGGCTCATCTTTCTTTTCCCCTTGTCCTCGCCTTGCGCAAAGGTTTCGGCCCCAGAAGTGGATCCCTACAAAAATGGGCCAACTCTTCTTGTACTTTTCTGACATACCCTCTAAAAATATGCATGAATGCGTTTGATTACATTATTGGTGATGTCCTCAATTGTTGGACCTTTCGAGGTGTCCCAATCCATCAGAGGGAGAGCCATTTTGTCTACTCCCTATGATTTATATTGTGGGTCCTCTATAGACCCAGTGTCCGAAAAGTCTTTTAGGAAGGTCTAAAGCTTGAGACGCTTCATCATACCTTGCATCATTCTGACAAAATGCCTATTCTGGACCTCAAAGTCATCCTGATAGTTTGCCCAAAAATCTTCAATGTAAATCTTGTGGGGATCTTGTGCCCAGGGCAGTGTCGATGCTATCTTGTCTAGCAGATCAAAAATTTTCCACTCCAGGTAGAACTCTACCAGCCCTAAGCATTTAAACTCATTTTTGGCCTCTTTCGCCATGGTGAGGCTGTAAGAATAACTCCTGCAAGTGATCAGAAACTGAATATTGGTGACCTTCAATGTAAAGAAAGTGTGTAGCTCCATAATCTGTCGGTAGTATTCCAAAAGAATTATCCTATCCCCACAATTCTTGGGTAATAGGTAGGGTTTCCCAAAGAAGCCGATCACCTGAATATAGGAGTATTGCTGATACTGGATGAAGTAGTGACCATAGTTACTGACCAAAGTCATTGCTTCCTTTGAAAGCCAATATTCGACATCCCGAGTAGGTGTAAGAATGTTGTAGTAAATGAAAGCATCATTTACTTGGCAAAAGATGGGAAAACTGGCCTCCCATTTAATTTGTGGGAAATAGTCCCACGGAGCATTTTGGCCTTTGCCAGTCCCAAGCTTGCCAACTGTAAGTAAACCCTGGGCAATGGGTCATTGTTGCACTAGTGCCCACAAGATGTATGAAGTCATGTAAAATTTGGAGGACTGGGCTACTCAGACAAGCTGTGTGTCCACATGATTGGTAATAATAGTGGCCCAATCAAAAAATTTCATGCCGAAGGCAATGCCGAACAGGAAATAGTACATCCATGCTGAGAATTCCTGGGCATGGGGCTCTCTAAAGACCTTGCACAAAGAGATAATCCTCATCTATATGCTTTCTTTAAATTTCATCTGGGGGATCTCCAACTTCATCTTTCTGTAGTCTTTCCTTGGCACCTTGAGCCAGTTGGAGTTAAGGTATTGTCGGGTGATGTGTGAGAGCTTCTCAAATTCACCTAGGGCCATGGCCCGGGCGATGACAGAAGCATTGCAAAAATGAGGAATCCCAAGCCTTGAAGAAAATGTTGTGGCGTCTAGAGACACCAAGGGCGTTGGGTTGCCTGGTGCAACTAGGGTGGCAAGCATGATAGCCCGGATAGCTATATTGTAGTGTTCTACCAATGTGCGAATAAGCTTTGGAGCCTACACTAAGTAGGGGAAGAAAGTGGCCTTGAGGATCCCGAAGGTGGCCACATTGAGTGACATTAGATCTCCAGCCTTGCGCTAAATGAACATTATTTTCACTAAGGCCTACTTTTCGGCCCACACTCTGACACTTGTATCGGTGATTAACTATAGCTTGGAATCCACTTTGGACCCTAGAATAGTTCCTTCCTTTAGGTACTTCATTTTTAGTGGAAGTTTTTCCAAGGCCTTCTTGGCCTTTGTCCTTGCAGCTTCCCTTGTCAAAGTAGTGGGGAGTTGCGGGCTCCCGGGTGGAGAAGATGCTTTAGACATGATTGATTGGTAAATTATCGGTAACCTGGAAGACTGGACAATCGTTAGTATAGATAATATAATAAAATTTTCGATCCTGGGGATTTCATTACCACCGCGCATCTGTTCCTGAGAAGGTGTTAGTTTGCATCAAACCCTGAAATATATGAATTAGAACAAAAATGACTTAGGGATTTGATCAATGCCTGGGGGCTCCAGGGACTCTGCCTTATGCGATGAATGAAATGTAGGTTGAAGGGGAAGTTGGGACCCGGAGTCCAAAAAACTAACCGTTATCGACATGACCGATAATTAGTCATACCAGGCTGACATGGGTTGTCATGTGACCATGCAATAAAAAGGAGTAATGGAAATAATGGTGACAACTATCTAAATATGCAAGGGAACAAATGCCACTTGGGCAGGTTTTGAATGCTTGTGTGTGGGAGAATTAAACCCATCATTAAGACTGAGTTGATAGAGGAGAGAGAAAATCACCATGGCTCAAATAGGTGAGGTGTTGAGTTTGAAGCAGGTGGACATCACACGGGTGAGCTCCAAATTTGGGAGTTTCACAAGTGGAGCATGATGATCTCACCATCAAATAGGAAAGGATATATAACAATCTACAGAAATACATAGGGCTGAAACACAACAAGGGCCGAAGCAGAAACCAGCCTATATACATCTATTTACATACAATTACAAAATGTATAGGATATATACAAGTATGAATGCTAATTTAAAACTGCATAGAGGGTGGATCTAGCAGAGCCATCCCACCAATGGGAGGTGACACCAAGAACATAATGAAAAACTAGAAACAAAAACTAGAAGACAGAAACGAAGACAAAACTGAAAGTAGAAGCAAGTCCAAACACAAACAAAGAAAAACCAGAAAGCACGAGGAAAGAATTAGAAGAGCCTACCTTAGAACATGAAGAATGTAGGAGAACGAGGATGGGAGGCACTCTACAATTGACCAACCTCAAATGACTATGAGTGCACAACTGGTAATCATTGTTTAAGCACTATTAATCACCAAGATCAAATCACACTTAGATCATTGTTTAATCACCTTAATCGCTCTGGATAATTTGTTCGTAGTGAAATGTACTAATGACTAGTGAAACCTATTTATACCCTTAGGGTAAAAATATATCCAACTCTTTCCTTCTATAAATCCCCAAAAAGGAAAACCTCCAGACTCTGTGACCAGGGATTCCATGCAATTGCACCCTCTAGCAAAAGAGGAAATGGTGACAAAGAATCCCAGAGTCCAGAATCTGGCTGGAACAAAGAAGACAAACACTCCGAGACTGGGCCCGGGAGCAAATAAAACCAAAAGGCAAAGAAAACTACCCTTGCAGAAGCAAAAACTAGAGGAAAACAAAAGGAAAAGAAAAAAAGGAAAAAGTGAAAAAGGGGGACCCAACATTTTTCCCACAAAATGTAGGGACAGGTATGCAAGGCATAACAATTAGGTTTCATGTTTTTCTTGAAAAAATCTAAGATCAAAGATTTACAACTTGACCTTGATCTCCTAGTTTGCATGAATACAATCAGTTACCTAATTACATCCATAATTATCACTTTTCTTGATCTATAAGAAATGGTTATCCAGCTTAGCAAAAATCTATTTTAAAGATTAAAGTGCTTTAGCTAATGTGTAGTTGAGATCCACTTTTTCTAGTGAAATATTGTCTCTTGATGTAGACTGGTGCTTTGTGATGTCTATGTATACTAGTGCTCGGTGATCTTATAGAGTGGTTCTCGGTTAATATACTGCTCGATGTTCAAAACATTTTGGTGACCATTGTGCTCGGTGAATGCTGTCACTCGGTGATCATGACCGACCAACCAAAATTGCTTGTTTGTATACTAATGACAACTTATGATCCTTTATGGATTATCACTGATAGGATTAAGAGGTTACAACTTCATATTTATGAAATATGAATTCATGAGTTAATGAGGATGAAGAGGTTGATGGATTTTATGTTAATTAAGGAGTTAATGTTGTTATTGAGTTATTGAGGAGAACAATAAAGAGCAGAGCAGAACTGAGCAGATCTAGCTGCAATAGAGAAAGCATAGAAGTATTACAGAGATCATAATTAAGGTAACATGATATAGATCACATAGAGTTTGAATCAACATTTTATAATTGATGCAAAATATAATAGACATTTTCATATTTTAACCACTATTGTATTGTGAAGGTGAAATCCCAACATTGGGTAGATCCTAACAGATCTTAATATTGTAAATCCTTTAGCAGGGTATATATCTAAGTGTAGAGATTGTAAAATCCTCTAACTAGGTAGATCTAATAAGTCGTATATACTCTTAATTGAGTAAGCTATCAGAAGTAGCAAACCTCTATAGCTCCAACTGAGCAACCTTTCGTACTATAGTTTTAGTGAAAATTATGGGTGTCATCCCCACTACACTTTTATCCTCTAACCAAGGATTTCTATTTAACCAAAATCACTTTGTTATGAGTTTATTTGTTATGGTTTTAATATTTTAAGTTACATACTTTACATTACTTTCATTTCAATGCAATGGAGTCGGTAATTAGAGAACGGTAAGTTTATGGTTAATCAGTTAAGGTAGTAAGTGAAAATGTTTATAAGTACTGATTCACCCCTCCCCTCTTAGTCCTTACTTTTCATACATTATTCCAATAATTGGTATCAGAGCTGTTACTCTTGAGTTATAGGCTTTGACCACCTGAGATTTAAAGATCCTAGTCATGGAAATTTTTAGGCAATATAAAAGACTTGATGGTATTAAATCTGAATTGGAAAGTGCAAGAGAGTTAATCATTGATTTGAAGAAAAAGCTTGAGAGATCTCTAAGGGTTAGACTAAAAATTATGATGAACTAAAAGTTGCATAAGAACAAGTTGATACATTTGAAACAACATCTAAAGGCAATGTTACTGATGAATCTCAAATAACTATAAAAGAACTATTTGAAAATAATCATACACTTACCAAGCAATTGGAACTAATGAAGATAGATCTTGAAACCAACATGATAAGGATGACCAAATTGATTGAAGGAAAAAGGATTGCTGAAGATTAAAGAAAATGGAAGAAGATGATAAAATACAAGTTGAGATGAAGCTACTGGAAAAAGATAATGAGTTCATGAGAATGACACAAGTTCACTATGACATGGCCGATCAAATTTTGCGTGCAAATCAAGACAACACCAGAAAAGAATTTGAGAATCAAGCACTCAAAGGTGAGATTGAAAGAATGAAACAAAGATTGAAAGCTGAGAAAGATCCAAATACATTACTGAAAAGAAACACATAGGAACTGAACTCTCTGGATCAACAATTCAAGAATCTAAAGCAAAGAAATGAGGAAACAAGAATTGGATTCAAAGAGGATAACACCATCAAGAAAGGAGAATAACCAAAAGAAAAAAAAAAGATGAAATTACTACATCCCCACCAAAACAAAGGAAGCCAAGTCGCAATTACTATGGGAAGCCTGGAGTAGGAAAGGTAAATCACCAATTATACCTAAGTTTGTTGGCTATTATTTTATTAAGCATTTGAATGCAGAACTAATTTGGTTAAAAATACAAAGAAACCTAGGTTTTTTGGTTACTGCAAGAATTGTAACAAGTTTGGACACAAAGATGAAGAATACAGAATGAAGAAAATAACAAACAATTGAAATCCTAACCAAGAAAATACTAAAACCAACCAAGTAGGTATTTATATACCATGGGACTTTAACACAACAATTTTATGTTTATCCTATGGAAGGTATGGACACATTGCTACAAACTGCATGTTGATGTATGAAAGGAACAAATGGAGAGCTTGGAGAAATCCTAGGATGGCATGTTTTCACTATCATAAATTTGGACACCTTGTGAGGAATTGTAGAGACTGAGGTGATGCATTGACTGGAGATGAATCTGAAATGAAACCTCCTACTACTATCGAGGAAATCCAAGAACAAATGAATCAGATATGGAGAAAAAAGACTGATGATGAAGGGACATCATTTGGAAGCACCAACAACATCATCTCTACCGAGTTGGTTGCACTAAGATCCACCTAATTGGTGAGAGGTATGTAGGGACTGAAACCTATTGAAAATCTTAATTTAGTTCCTAATTATTAGATTTGAGAGCCATATCAACATAATTAGATGCATTTAGATAAGTTATGAGATTAAATTTTTGTGTAGTTATTTTGTTTGATTTGGTTAAGCAAAGTCACTACATAGTCGGTGAATAAGACAAAACATACTCAGAAAATCATTTATTGCAAAACCTAATAGCCATTGCAAACCCTAATCGAGGAAAATCTATAAATAGAGTGGTTTGTAGTTCATTTGAACTTACAATTTTCAAGAGCACTTGAGAACATTACAAGGCGATCATTTTTGGCATCCTCTGAATGATATGAGAGGTATTTTTTAATCATTTTAGAGAATTTTGAGAGCACTTCTGGCTACTTTAGATTACAAAAATCCATTTGTGATGTAATATCTAGTTGAGCATTCCCTAGTTTATATTTAACCTATCTTGAGAAGAAATGACAACAAGATTCCAGAAATCTACACTGGTCAAGGATACAAAATTTGTAACTACTAAGCACAAGTTTTCCCCAATGATAGCATCAAAATAAGATATGATAGGAGCATTATCATCAATCCCTCTAAGAGTAATTCTAAATGATGATGTGCATACTTTTATACATTGCAAGATTTATGATCTTTTTCAAGAGGAAATTGACACATCATTCAGTAAGCTATATGTAAATGAGAAATTGAAGGACGAACACACTCACCTGGAAGTGAAGCATCTGACCGACATAATGAGCCTACTGAGGATATGAAAACCTTAATGGGTGAGAATGGTATTTAGTTGAGTACACATGCATACCATGTGGTTAAATTAGCCTATCAAGATTACAAAGGATGTTCTACATCTCATTATTGGATTACCAATTCGTGATAGACCCGACGCTGTGAAGAAAGTTGAAAAAGGTAAACTCACCGAGTTTACAAAGGCACTTTGGGATGGTAGAGGCATGCAAATATATATTTTTGAAGACCCCAAGCTGAGGTATGAATGCAAAATTCTATCATACCAAGTATTTCAATCATCCAGGGTAGATAATGTACCTTGTGGTGTAGTGAACTAGCATATAAGATTGTGAAGCGGGGACATAAAACTGATGTTTGTGAGATTTTCCTAAAGCAACTGGATGACAACATGAATATGATTTAGAAATAAAATACCAATACTCTGAAGTTTAGTTCACTATTGGTATGCATTTTCTTCTATTTTCAAAACTCTTCCCCATCCATTGGTGATATAGTATGGAAGACATATAGACCTATTATATATCACATCAATGAGTGCATACAAAGTCTAGGTGATAACTTTGACACTATAATGGCTAATTATTTTACAAAGTTTCATGCTAGAATGCACAAGAGATACAGGAATCCACTACAATTGATTTCTAAATATCAAGACAACATTTTTTTTGAAGTGGACACTAATGAATGTTTAGCAAAGGTTGTTGAACTGAGAGAAGAATGGATATAACCTATCAGATATGAGATGAATATTGATGAAGAATAAAAATATATAGAAGCCTTACTGGCACAATCCATTGATCCTAAAGCATCGAGATATGGCACTTATGAGGAAGTAAAAGAGATAAGAAAGAAAAACATTGTTATACCAAAGGCAATAAGGAAAATAGAGAAGATGATTGACAATCTGTTAAAAAATCTAGGAGAAGATGAAACTAGAAATGACAAGGCTATTGCTATAGTTGCTAGGCAACTAGAAATAGCACCCTCACTGAGTGCTAAAGGAACAATAAGAAGCACAAGAGAATCTTTGCAAGCAAAATAGAAGATTGCAACCAAGATTGTTCAATCGAAAGGTAGAACATATGCAAGAACTGAAGGAGGAAGGAAAGTTGGACAGACTAGAAGAAAATTGAATCTTGGAAAGGATAGTGACACAAAATATGATAAAGCAGATAAATCTGTACCTATGGTAAATTTTTATAATGTACCAAAGAGCCTAGATGAATTTATTGAATCAATAAAGAAATCTGGAGGATTTGGAGGTTTCATGTAGACCAAGTATGAGAAAAGAAATGAGGAAGACAAGAAGAAAATTGAAGATGTTGTGGTAGAAACACTTCTGAACTACCAAGTTACACCAATTGAACTTGGTACTCACATACCAAAGGAGCTATATGAGAATATTTCTTCTAGATGGAAGTATTCTATTAATGCTAAAAATAAAATGAGAGAGAGGTCATTATTTCACACTATTCCTAACCTAGCACCATTAGAGATCAAAGAAGCATTGAAGATGTATTCTAAAGATTTCATTGTCAAGGGAAGAGCCCTCAGGATAATGAATGGAGACATTGAATCTGTAGAGATGGAGACAAAAAATAAATGGAGAAAGATATACAAGTTAGATAACATCGAGCATGGAGAGGTAGAGTCAAGTAAACAGGGAAGGATGGGTAGTTAAATAAAGGAGATGACTACCAATGTTGAGCCAAATAATCTAACTATGGACAAAGGAGAGATAATTATTGAAGACATAAAAGAAGAAGAGCACCCACCAAGAGATTTACACTAATAGGAGAATATCATGGAAACACATGTTCAAGACACTGAGTGTATGGATGTTTATTTAGATCCATTACAGAGTATTGAACCAGTATTGACACAAGTCCTACGTTACACTAAGAAGTCAGATACTGTAATTGACAATTCACGGGAAGCACCCAAGGACACGAAGACAGAGAAAGAGAAAGGAAAGGTAGAAGGAACTTAGACCACTGAGATAGGGAAAGGATAGACAACTGATTTGGTACCACCAACCGACACCAATGGTCAAAAACAAAACATTGCACCTATTGACACAAAATAAGTTCAAGATATACATAAATAAAAGCTGCAGGAATCAAATCTTAATGATAAGGAAGAAGAGCAGAAGGAGGAAGAAACACATGAAGAACATAAGGAAGAATAAAATTTTGGAGAGAGCATTATTGGAACTCATACCAAGTCACCCAATGTAGGCAAGGCATCACATTCAAAACTTTATACTGGTGAATGTATGTTGGGAGGAAAAAAGAAATCAAAGAAGAGGGAGCTAATTGACTTAGAGCACATGATCATCATTCCCCAAGTCAATCCTAACACTCTAAAGCATAAGGATTTGGAAAAGGATTTAGAGTTAGTCGCTCAATAGATAGCTTAGAGTAAGTTGATTGCAAAGAGGAACAAGGCTACAATAATTGAAGAATGCAAAGGAAATATTTTCCACCATTGTTCCTGATGCCAAGATTGATGAAAAAAAGAGCCTACTAAATCAAGTTGGAGCACTAATTAACCAGATCAAAGGACCAAATCAAGATATGTTAGAATACATGTTGAAGATTCACAAGGACAAGATGGAACAAAAACTTATGGAAGGACTACTTAAAGCAAGTGAAGTGGACAAGACAACTCTATCTGAGTCATGTGAAGAAATTGAAAATTTTCTTACTTCAATTATTTTATTATCTCAAAAATCTTGTATTCTTTCAAATTTTACTCAGGATATCATATAGAAGGAAGCTACAATTGTGAAGGAGTTGACATAGCACCTAAACACTATACCATATGAGCCTAGATCATTCCATACATTTTATGGAAAAGTACAAGAACTACTAGAAGTTCAAGCATCATTGAAGTAGGATGAGAAAAAAATTCAATTGGAACTGATTGATGTTCAAGCATTGCATACACCCCACATCAAATCAATGTAAAAACAAATAAAGGAGGCCAAAGAGCTAGTTAATTTCCCATCAATAAGTACACTAGATAGTCTTATTGGAATTTTGGTAGATATACCTACACAGATTGTGATATTATAGACTCTTCGAGACACTTGGGAGACTGTATTGTCAAGTAAACAACAATGGTATAAATACCTTTTTGACAATTAAACTATAGTTGTAGCAATTTTTGTTAAAAAGGGGGATATATAATGGAGATCTATAGGGGATATATAAGAGATATATGAGATATCATCAAAACAAAATGAAATATGAGAAAATCAAAATAGGAGGAGGAGAAAATGAATAGGGAGTAACTACCAAGGGGGAGTTACACATTTTAATGACTTTGATATTTTTGTCTAAAATGCCCAACTAATGTCAAAGGGGGAGATTGTTACCTCTGTAGGATATTTTTTTTGTCATTAGTTTTGTCAAAGTCATAGATCATGAAGAAAATGGTAGGTGAATGGAGTAAGTCACATTTTAGAATAGTCGGTAATACACACCGAGTCCATCGTTCAAGACATAAAGCATTATGCAGTTAGTAACACAAAAGAGTAGAGAACTAAATTACTGAGCATATTTTTTAATCAAGTGAAGATACTACATCGAGTTGCAAGTTACCGAGCACTAAGAGATTAAGAAAACTAGTCAGAAGGAATATGGAACGAAGTCAGATAACTAATTCAATAAGCAATAAGGACACATTTAATGCATTATTATCACATTAATTGCATTACTACAAGTAATTATAACAATTTGTTACACGATCAATGATCGAGATAAATTAGGATGAAGATCTAAGGCATAGATGAAGAGGCTAATGGAATTTTTGGATTCCCAAGAACAACACCAAGTACCGAGGTAAAAGTGACATAGTCACCAAGTGATAATGAAGATCAAATGGTTTAGGGTAATCATTTTCCAATCAACTCATAGGATTAAGAGGTTAAAAATTCATATATATAAAAGATGAATTCATGAGTTAATGATGATGAAGAGGTTTATGGATTTGATGTTAATGAAGGATTTAATGTTTTTATTGAATTATTGAGGAGGAGAACACAGAGCATAGAAAAATTGAGAAAATCTAGCTATAGCAAAGCAAAGAAGAAAAGTGTTACATAGATCAGAATTAAGGTTTAACACAATATCAGATCACATAGCATCTGAATCAACATTTTTTAATTGATGCAAAATATAACAAACATTTTCGTAGTTTAACCACTATTGTATTGTGAAGGTGAAACCCTAACACTAGGTAGATCCTAACAAATCTTAATATTGTAAATCCTTTAACAGGATACATCTCTAAGTGTAAAGATTGTAAAATCCTCTAACAAGGTACACCTAATAAGTCTTATATACTCTTAACCGAGTAAGCTATTAGAAGTAGAAAAAATTTGTAGCTCTAACTAAGCAACCTTTCATAATGCACTTTAAGTGAAATTTGTGAGTGTCATCCCCATTGTAGTTTTGTCCTCTAAGAAAGGATTTCTGCATAACAAAAATCAATGTCTTATGAGTTTATTTGTTATGGTTTTAATATTTTAAGTTACATACTTTACATTACTTTCATTTCAATGCAATGAAGTCGGTAATCAGAGAAAAATAAGTTTATGGTTAATTAGTTAAGGTATTAAGTGAAAATTTTCATAAGTATTGATTCACCCCTCCCCTCCGAGTCCTTACTTTCCATACATTATTCCAACAATATTTACCTTCTTTTCCTCTAAAACATTTTCATACTCAAAGTATTTCTCCATCTCTGTTATCTAGTCTAATAACTCATTAGAATCCAAATTTCCACTATATTCAGGAGGAATAAACTGAGGTGTAAATTTCAAAATTTTCAAAGCTTGCAAGAATCCCTCTTCTTCCTGTTCCATCATAGGTGTAGGTGCAGATTCCCCTTGAACTTCAACTTCATCATCACAAACATCTTCAAGATGTCTTCCTCTGCGCTAGGCTATCTCAAGGGCTTCCACTCTTTCACTAATCTATCTTAGTATATCAGCTATATTTGGATCTGCATTTCCTCTCCCATGAACCATCTTGAAACCCTCTTCTCTATAATACAACCTAACGCAAGGAGTGTGTTAGCTCTTTTTCTTATAGCACAACCTTGATATGACTGAATACTAATGTGCTTGAAAACAAACTCTTATTTCTTACAAGAGAAAGGCTAATCGATGAGGGTATTAGATAATATCTAGGGATACCTATTATCACCTCCTTTTTTGAGATCCACTGACTTAGGCAGGTATTACCTATGTATGATTACTGATTTTGCATTGTCTTTTAAGTGGATTATCTTCTTACTAATTTGCTGAATGCTTCAAATGAATCAGGGAAGAGATGAAATTGTAAATGATAAAGAACATCATAATGTAGAGTTTAACAAGCCATACTAATATTCTGATGACAAAAAATAGTAAGGTAACAAGGATTCTCATCCTTCTTCTTTTTCTAGTTCTTTTTGAACCCTAGGAAGGATAACCTAATTTGATTATCTTAAAGGAATCAGTAAACTAAATTGTATTCCTCTGAATCACAATCACTTGAATGGAATGTATGCTAGAGTATGAATGATTTGAATATTAAAATATTGGTTGGATAATGATCAATCACTCAGCTAAATATAAAACTAGTGCCTTAACCTTGGGCTATGAGTCAATATCTGGTATAACTCCACAATAAGGTGATTAAAAAAATACATGCAACAAAGATAATATGCCTTAAAAATTATCCTCTCCCTAAAACTATATCATCAGATCCTTAACCTATTTCTAAGCTCTCTGGGGTCACTTGAAAATATTAATCTTTCCTTGAAGGAGCTCACAAATCATTGCACAACCACCTTGTGATTAGTATGCCTAAATGCCTTACAAATAAACATACAAGAGCAATAACAATAATATAAAGAGACAATGAAAGATGTAGAACAGAGATTGCAAATATTTGTATTAATATCTTAAAGCTTCAAATACATACAGATAGATAAACAAAACAAAGGCTCAGACAACATTTAGTAGTCTGCCTTGTAATATATTTCACTGATTTTCAATTACAACTTTTCCAACTTGTTCCAAAACTCCAACCCCTTATAAAATGATAGGAGAGAACTATATAGGCCCAAACCATCTTGGAATCCTTAAGATAAGGTGTTGGAAAGTTAAATTCCTAAGGATGCATGACTCATTTTGTGTTGTCATCATGGCAACAAAGTCATGTTTAGTTTCTGTCATGAAAGACAAAATGACTAAGTATGAAAATAGGGTAGACAGAGATACTCAGTGATCAACACATCAGCGCATGTGTGAGAGATCAAGTTAGTGTATGTGCATTTAGATATATTTTTTATGACACATGTACATGATACATCCAGACACACATAGTATGGAACAATAGTATGGCAAAGTTATAGGCAGATTAGTAGACCAGTAGTTTAGAAGACAGAGTATGAAAGCCGACTATTGTTTTGATCAGCATGAATTATTTTGTAATGTAATGGCCAAGTGCATTTGGTTCTATGTTTGTAATGATGTAATTAACATTGTAGTAAACATGCTTGAGCTGACTTGTTCGGAAGCGATGCATATTTTGTTTTAGGGTCGACTAGTGTTTTGTTTTGGGTCGCGCCTATTCGGATATGAACATATAAGTATGTAATGTAAAGTTATGTTAAAAGCATCAGTTATTATGTAAGAGGAAGATACTGATGAGTAGTATAATGAAGTTAGTATATGATATATCTCTTTAAGATAGTAAGAGCATTTGCGCATACATATAACTGATCAGATAGCAGTGTCATCACAAGCAGTTCATTTTGATATAGTGTATATCATCTTTCAGAAGGTTGTAGCCTTCATCCTATTGGGAAATGAGACTAGGCAGTGAGCCATATACCTTTAATAGGGTTTTGTAAAAGACTCCTAATAGGGTCAGACCTTTAACCAGGCCATTGTACTCATATTGTAAAGACTGCTTCTAATAGGGAAGAGGAACTTTAACAGGTTCATTATACCTAGTACAATATTTGTGGGTACTAATTCCCACCGAGTTATTCCTCTGATAAAGTTTTCCTCATAATCATATCATGTGTTATGATTTCTTATGTTAAGCTTCATTCAATGTATGTTTGATTTATGTTTAAGTTGCTGAAAAGTAATTGAATAGACAAACACTGATTCACCCCCCCTCTCAGTGTTTCTAAAAATTGGTATCAGAGCTCTGGTCCTCCAAAAATAAGTTTAACCAATTGAGGAGATCATGGACTCAGCAGAAGGAAAACATTTGAAAAATATTCTTGAAGCAGATCTTGAAGATCTTGATAGATCTGAAAAAGAAAATGAAGAACTTAGACTGAAAGTTGATGGCTCACAAATGCTTATCAAGAAATTAAGAAAAGATTTGAAAGATTGTTCTACAAGTGATTTAGGGAAAATGATCAAAAATCTCAATGAAGAGAAAATGTCTCTGAAAGATAAAGTTGAAAATCTAGATGAACAACTCACAGACAACCAAATTGCTCTTGAAGAAAAGATCAAAGAAAGAAAACAACTAGATGATGAACTCTTGAAAGCAAACATGAAAGTACTGGAATTAGAAAACATAAAGAAGAAGTTGGAATCTGAATTAACAGAAGCAAAGGATAAGATTGATAAAATTCACACAATTTCTGATTCACTTCAATCTCAGCTTAATGCAAAAAAGAAAAAAGGCAACACTACTAGTCTTGGATTCAGTGTAGCACAATTTGATGTCAATTCATTGCAAGAAAGAAAGAAAACTGATGAAGCATCTTTAGAGGCAAAGAAAGAAGCAAATATTGAAGAGATTAAAACAAATCCACCTAAAGGGGAAATCAAGCAAGTTAATAGAACTTGTTATGCATGTAACAAACATGGTCATTTGGAAATAGATTACAAAGAGGTAAGACCTTTCAATGGTTATTGTTTCTCATGTAATAAGTTTGGTCACAGGGCTATACATTGCAGAACAAATCAAAGAAATTAGTCACAATAGAATCAAAGAAGAATGAATCAAAACAATCAGAAAAATCAACCTCAAAGGAATCTGCAGTACACTACATGTCAGATATGTAACTACAATGGACACACAGCAAAGCAATGCAACATGATGAACAAGAGCATCAGACCTCCTATCATTTATCACACATGTGGAAAGGCTAGACACATCTCAAGGTTTTTTAGATCTAGAACTCAAAAGCAAGAGGATCCTAAGAAATCACTATTTGAAGAAAAAGGAGAAGTCAAGTTTGTTCAAAAAAATGAAGATTCAAGAAAAATTTGGGTTGAAGTAAAGGACAATGATGTTGACAAAGTAGTTGATGCATCCACAGTGGACGCACCCTCTACTTCTGCTTGAATAGACCTTCTTGGTCTTAGGAGGAGCTATTCTAGCTTAGGACCCATGCATGGTTGGTATACTCACCTCTGAGTATGCACCTATGAATTCATGGTTATAAGCACATAATATTGCAGTATGCATACATGCATTGTCTCAAATGCATCAGGATCAAAGTTTCAAAATCTCTGAGTAATCTGCATATGGTTGCAAGCATTAAATGCGGTAGATTGTATAAAAGAAAGTGTTTGATCTTCTTCACACTTGCATTTGAGAGCATAGAATTTAGAGAGCATTGGAGCACTATATATCAAGGCATAGAAGCATAACAATTTTGGCAGTTAAGCAAACAGACAAGAAGTTTGGAATAGAACCCTAGCAGTCACGCCATTTCAAAATTTTGTGAAATCCTACTTAAGCAAGTTCCAAGTAAGTATGGCAACCCCAGTTGTGTTTGATATAGTAGAGAGGAAGATATTTTTATTCAAGAAGCATCCATTCAAATCCATACTGGATGATGTGGAAGGGGCTTTCTCAAAAACCCCGCTAGGTGTTGTTCACATGGAAGATATCCGCGTGTATATTTACTGTAAGAAGGAAACAATAGGAGATATTAGCATAGCCACTCATATGTGATCTATGATGAAACCTGATTACACATTCAAGGATGAGTTCATGCACTTGATTGATAACCCTATTTTTGAATACTCGAATGCGCATGTGTTTGATGAGCCAGAATGGGTGAAGATTTTGTTAAGCAGAATACATGATGATCTTTAATGGATTGGTGAGGTCCCTATGCATATCACTACACACCTAATCCATGAATTAACTGGACTTCCTAAGTCTGGATGAGTTTTTCCTACTGGTAAGGATGTCAAGAAACAAATTGAACAAGTTTGCCTATCTAGAAGTGACAAGCGCAAAATGACAGTTGACCCTATCAAAGAAGATGACATAAAACTATTAACAATGATACTTGGGTATAAGTTTTAGAAAGAAAGTAGGTTGAACAGTGTCTCTATAGAAACAATCCTAGTAGCTATCAGAAAGGTGAAGGATAACACTCAATACAACTTATGTGAGATCTTGCACGATCATTTGATTGACAACATTCGAATCAATAAGCATGATAGGAGAAAGACATTTAGTTTTGGATCTTTGATCATCTACTTGTATTTCCATATAGTTGGAAAGGTTGAAAACCTTTACCTATATAGGAGAAAACCCACAATGCCTCAGATTTCACTCAAGGTCACTTTAGAGAGCAGTGCAAGGGATTCCATGGATATGGATATAAAGACATTCAGGATCAAAATGCAGAATAGGTTCAGATTATCTGAGAAGATAGTTGACAAATATAAGGATACCATATGTTTCATGGTAGAAATAGATTGCACTTGCATGGAGGTAGTTGAACCTAGAACCAAATGGATTCATCCTCTTGGTTATGAAGTGGAAGAACATGTGTTAGAAGGATATGTGCAAGTTCTATTGTCAGCACCCAAAGATCCCAATGAACCTAGATGGGGCACTTATAGAGAGAAGACCAATGAAGTGGATACTATCTTACGTAGTGCTGATAATAAAAGGAAAGCATGGGACAGAATTACATCTAACATACTAAAAGTTCATGGAGTCACTCAAGAAGATCGTGAAAAAGCTAGAGATGCCAAGATAGCAAAAGAACTTGAGAAAGATAAACAGATCTAGAAGAAGAAGAAAGTAGAGAGAACCTTTGCACCCTCTACCACCATTGACTTAGATTCATCTCCACTATCTACACCAAGAAAGAAGACTAGAGGAAGAAAATAGGCACCCACAAATCACCCATCCTCGAGGAACACTCAGAGCAAAGCAAAGAATATTCAAGCTCATCCTGGGGTAGGATTTAGACTGATTCTAAATGTTTTGAGGAACAAGATTTTAAATGAAGGGAGATTAGATACACTTTCTAAAGTCTATGACAAGTATCAAGAAATTGATAAGACTGAGATACATTCTATGATCATATCTCATATGATCAAGTTTAAGAAGACAGTTCTTGAACTAAAGATAGTGATACCAGATCAGTTATGGAACATGTTGGAGATCATGAAAAGACATGCAATTAAGGAAGACATGAGGATAAGAGAAGAAACATTGGATACTCTTCTCCCTATATGCTTGCATGATGAGAAGGCTATATTATTAGATCTGGTGAAGCCTCATCTCCAAACTAAGACAAGGACCCTATAGATTATGAACAAAGAATATAAGTAGATAGGTAAGGAGACTGAAAAGGCATTTGCACAAGTGTTTATGGATAGACACATGTATCCACCAATGGCGCCTACAGAAAAATTTACTCTAGCTCCTCCCAAATAGGATACAAAACCATTGATTTAGATAGCGCCTATGATAGGTCCATAGGTTTCAGAACCCACAGTGACAATAACTTCTGATATAGATAAAGACTCAAAAGACACTATAGTAGTTGATAACATCAAGATATCCATGACAACATCTAAAAAGGATATGGACAAAGTTGATAAGGCATTTGTAAGCACTAAAGAAATGTGCATTGATGATACCTCTACACAACAAGATGAAGTTCCCATCAATGATCAATTTGATATAAATGAAGAAAAATATACTCAAGATGATACTCAAGGTGATAAGACACCAATAAAAGAGATACCAGTAAAGATACAATGCATGGATACCAGTTAGAACACTATATTATCACCATCCACTCAACCATCTACCTCATTATTGTCAAGGTTAACTCCTGAGTCAGCAAGTTTGGATACATGGGGAGAAGAAGACCTAATCAAGATCAACATTCTTGCTATGGAAAAGGCAAAAGAGAAACAAGTGATGAGGAACCATCACTTTTTGGAAATAGTGAACATATTGAATGACTTAGTGCCTGCTGATCAGAAAGTAGCCAAAGTCCAATCAGTTGAAGATGTGGACAACATTTTGACAAACTTCAAAACACATTTTACAAGCCTAGTAGATTCAGCCACTAAGATTGTTGAAGATGAATATAAGAAGGAGAGACTAAATGATCTAGTAAAGAACTTTACCTTAGACTTGAAATCCTTAAAGATTGGGCAATCCATACTGAAAGAATTGACATCTAAAGGCAAGAAAGTCATAACAAGTTGCATGGACAGAGTGAAGCTCACCTCTGAGCACACTAAAAAGGTAGAAGAGGCAGAGTTAATGGTGGATAGCATACTAAAATTAGTTGAAACATCCATGAAAGACATGAACATATGCAATAATGTCTATCAAGGACAGTTGGATAAAATTGAGAAGGCAAAATTGGAAATCAGCAAGATAAGGATAAGACAAACCCAATTGAGAAATGTACTTGCGCCATCTCTAACAGTCCTTAATGAGAACATCAAATAGATTGATGACACCATGGTGACATATGATCATGGTCCTTACATGGATGTGATGAAAATGGAGAAACTGACATATGCCCTATGCGTGCATGTACAGACTGTTGATGCAATGAAAGTATTTTGGTAGAAAGAGATCCAATCTCTTCAAATTGTGTACCCTAAAGTTTACATGGAGTAAGTATGTAGAAGAATTACAAGTTTTTGTACACCTTTGTCATTAATGTCAAAGGGGGAGTAATATAGAATGTGTATATGCAGAGAAGTATAAGTATATATCAATAAAATGTTATGATATACTATCATTTTTTGTGTTAAGTCATTTTGAGTAACTTGGCCACATTCCTTTGTTTCCATAAATGACAAAGGGGGAGATTGTTGGCAAGTTGACTTCCTGAGGATGCATGACTCATTTTGTGTTGTCATCATGGCAACAAAGTCATGTTTATTTTCTGTCATGAAAGACAAAATGACTAAGTATGAAAATAGGGCAGACAGAGATGCTCAACAATCAACACATCAACGCATGTGCGAGAGATTGAGTCAACATATGTGCATTTAGATATATGTTGTATGACACATTTACATGCTACATCCAGACACACATAGTAGGGAACAATAGTATGGAAAAGTTACAGGTAGATCAGTAGACCAGTAGTTCAAAAGATAGAGCATGAAAGCCGACTACTGTTTTGATCAGCGTGAATTATTTTGTAATGTAATGGACAAGTGCCTTTGTTTCTATGTTTTTAATGATGTAATTAACATTGTAGTAAACACACTTGAGCTGACTTGTTCGAAAGCATTGTATATTTTGTTTTAGGGCTGACTAGTGTTTTGTTTTGGGTCGCACCTATTTGGATATGAACATATAAGTATGTAATGTAAAGCTATGTTAAAATCATTGATTATTATGTTAGAGGAAGATATAGATGAGTAGTATAATGAAGTCAATATATGATATAGCTCTTTAAGAGAGTAAGAGCATTCACGCATACACTGAACTAATCAGACAACAGAGTCATCACAAGCAGTTCATTTTGATATAGTGTATATCATCTTTCAGAAGGTTGTAGCCTTCATCCTATTGGGAAGTGAGCCTAGGTAGTGAGCCATATACCTTGAACAAGGTTTTGTAAAAGAATCCTAATAGGGTCAGACCTTTAACTAGGTCATTGTACTCATATTGTAAAGACTGCTTCTAACAGGGAAAAGGAGATTTAACAGGTTCATTATACCTAGTACAATATTTGTGGGTAATAATTCCCACTGGGGTTTTCCTGTGATCAAGGTTTCCTCATAATCATATCATGTGTTATGATTTATTATGTTAATCTTCATTCAATGTATGCTTGATTTATGTTTAAGTTGCTGAAAAGTAATTGAATAGAAAAACACTAATTCACCCCCCCTCTAAGTGTTTCTAACATAAGGATGCTACAAGCTTTGGATGGTTTAGAATACCTAACCCTAAAAATATAGAAAGAGACAAAAAACATAAAAATACCAAGTGGTGGGAGGACAAAACTGAAGAATAAAATCTGATCTTTCTTTGTCTTCTTGTGGATGTCAATACCTTTATCTGCATATGTTCAGGATAGCATCTAATAGTTGTAACAATATTTAGTGACCTCCAATTTAGGCTAACTTACACTAATCTCTTTAAGATTGCTAACCTTCCTATGCTCATAGAACAGGTGCCATGTGTCCCCTTTAGTCTTCATCCATGACATACAAGTCAACTGTGACAGGATTCTTTTTCTTGGGCATTGTCATGATATCCCATGCTATCACATCCTCCTCTTTAGGCCACTCAAAATTTTGAATACTTTCAAGATGAGCCTTCTGCCTTTCCCATTTAGCATCTTTTATCTTTTTAACATCTGAGATGAACTTATTACAATCTGTCTCTTCTTTTATTGCTTCATCCAGAATCTTGTTGTATTTCTCCATATCTAATTCTCCCTGATCAGATATATAAATGTCTTTATTGGGAAGAACATTATTAAAATGTGATCCCCATAGCCCTAATGGCTTGATTTGATCATCTTCAATCCTAATGGGAGTTATAAACCTGCTAAAATTTATCCCAAACATATTCAACCTAGCCTCAATTTGATTGGCCTTCCCTTTGAAAAAGAACAATGTGGCCCCAATCTGCTCTATCTCTATTCCTACCAAAGTTACTATTTCTAGAAAGTCTATCCATAATGGTTGTATAGATGCCAACCTCCCAAAAAGTGATGTCCTTCCAAACCAAGTTGAATAATAAGGATTCAAAATTGACCAAAAAATTAGCAACCTCTGCTTGTAGGCATGGAAACCTACCATAGGCCCCATACACCACATCAATTTTATCTTTGATAGTGTCAATTCTATGCTGCAAAATTGAAGTTAAAGCTCCCAAAACAATACTATTACGCTCTTTAATCTTAGGCTCTGTTCCAATAGCAATCTCCCTTGTATCCTCTGTTTGGATCTCAATATCCACTACTTCTTTTGGCTCAATAGGGGTAGGCTCTGTTACCTCTAGTAGTTGTTTAGTAATCTCATTTATGAGCTTCTCTTGCTATTTGATCTTTACCAATGCCAACTCATTGTCTTTAACAATATCACTAGTATCACTAGTGAGTTTCTACAATTTTTCTGATAGTTGAACTATCTTTGCCTCATTGAGCTAAGAAAAATGAGTCAACACTTGGGATATTTCCAAATCCCCTATATTCTAGAGTGTCCATATGATCTTATTTCCTTCCATCTTTTCTTGAATATTTAGAAGGGCTGGCTTTTGATTTTTAGGAGCTAAGATCCATATTGCAAGTGCCTGGGACTTAGGGTTATATCCAAACCCTCTAATCATATCCCCAACTTGGGTCTCAGATGAAAATTTGACATTAGGTTGTCTTCTTATTTGGTCTATTATAAAAGCTGAAGACAAATCCCAGCCTTCCACAAATAATATCACATTGGCCTTGACCAGTTGTCTTTCTTGTTCTGGTGTAATTTCCTTAGATCCAAGATCATAATCTTGCAATGTTTGTAAGGCTTCCTGGGTGACTGGATCACCACCTGCCACTTGCAACTATTTTCCAAATTGTTTTTTCTTGTTCCAAATGAGGAAATCTTTGAATTCCTTTATGTTAATAAATTTATCATCTTTGAGGAATTCCACTAGATGTATCAACCTCTCATCTGTACAAGACCTAAGAGGTAATTCTTCCTCTTCTTCTACATCTTTTTGCAACTTCTTCCCTACCCTAGTCTGTTTCCTTAGCAAGTGATCATAAGGCCTGTTCTTTGTTATTAGAGAAGCAATCATGTCTACTCTTTTCTCCTTCTTTTGAGAAGGTTCCCCTATCCTATTCTATGTTTCTTTTGTGGGGGCTGATCTATTACTTCCTTCTCAGGGACCTCAGTCAAGTCAATCATATTTTCTTCTTCAACGACCTGATCTGCAGCAATTACTTGATCAACTAGAGGGGCCTAGGTTCATAGTATTCATCACTGTCATCATCATATTTTGATGATGAGTGCTCCTTTTTTCCTTTCTCTAGGACCACTAAAGCATCCTCTAACTGATTGCATAGGAGGGCATGAGATTCAATCATAGCATCTAGCCTTTTCAAATAAGGAAAATTTGGGAAGAATCCCCCAAATGTTAAACCTTTCCTTTTCACCTGCCTCTCCAAGTCCATAAGCTGATTGAATTTTATGGCTCTTTTGTCTACCTCCTCATCCTATAGAATATTTCTAGTTAAATCTTCCTCCATGCACTCTTCATGGTCTTTGGTATAAGGGATGGTTGGTGTCAGTAATTTCTTAGCATTGAGGATGATACCCTCTATATCAACATATCTATACATAGAAAAGTTCATCCTGTAATGGTTCATCTAGTTATTCACAGGGTCTAGAGCCCTCTTCCCAATAGTAAAATTGTAGATCTTGAACTTCCTAGGGGTACATGTACCCTTCCTATGTGGTGCTAGGTGCTCCTTGTCTGTCAAAATGAGCTTCCTTATAAACACCATTGCAGCTATCCTCGGTGGCACATGAAATTGAAATATATGGGGAGGATGGGTGCATCCATATACCCTTATCAATGTGAATTTATTCTCATAGTAGAAGTCTACCCAATTATGGTCTCCTGGCCATTTATCAAGATATTGGCACGATCTCAATAATTGTATTACCTTAATAGGTAATCTAGTCTTATCCACACCTAAACATTTAAGAATTGGATAGATTATCCAATTTTAAAAGGCACAAAACTCCTACTCTCTAGAGGTATAATTCCATACTCTGAGCTAGAACTGAACAGGGTTGGCCTAACCATGATGAAATCTCTATGGTTGCAAGAACTGACAGTTCATTAGTGGAAAATTATAATACAGGATCAAATGCATAAGGACTGAGTAGTGCATAAACTTAGGGTGATGCTTTTTACTCTGTATATCTACATACCTTTGGTGCATTTGATCTATGATATATTTGATATAGTCATAGTTAGAAGTGGTATGGAGGCTCTGCATATCCAGCACCATCATTAAAATATCTGAGGTAATCCTCTCTACTCCAACATCCTTTCCCAACACTCTACATAGTGCATATGCTATGTATTTGATGTAGAAATTTAGGTCTTTATAAAAGTATGGGGATTCTCCTGGTAGAGGTGCTATGTAGGTCTTCATTTTCTTAGGAACATGGTGTTCCTTAATCAACTTTGAAGCAATGCTAGATTCTCTAATATATTTATTCTCTAGGCTCTTCAAATCGATTTCAGTAGTCATGGGGTAATAGACATTGAAGGCCTTCATGAAAGTATTCTGGTCCAATGTAAGAAAGGGTTTGTCATCATCCCTCTTAATGGTTTTTTTAGGGTATCATACCTACTAGCCAATTCTAAGATGAAGTGAACATCTACAAAGATGTCAGGAACAATCAACCTGGCTAAGCCATAGGTCCAAGGGTTTGAGACTGGCATGGGCCCATCACTATTGTTTAAGAAATATTTAAACAATGAATATCTTGAGAAACCTTGGGTTTTTGCATCCCTTATGTAAGACAAATCATTGATTAAGGTATCAGCACTTACCTTTCTATTTTGGCTTAATCCTGGTAATAATGTGAGAAATTCCTCTAAATAATTTCTCTTTCCTTTGGATTCATCATCAACATCATCACTCCTTCCATTGGTAGATGTCATACTCTATGCTTGGCTCATTTTCCTCTTCTATTATGTTCTCAATAGCTTTTTCACCGATATTGAAACAAATCTTCTTCAAAACCCTTACCACCAAATATGAATTCCTCTACAATTCTAAACTCCAATCACTAAAAATTGTGCAAATCACAATCTCTATCAAATTCTGAATAACCAAATCACCCTTTTGAATCACTGGCTACTGGAAAATCAACTTTTGTCAAAAAATACAGAAATCTCTATAAACTCTTTTCTCTGAGAAATTGTAAGCTGGTAAAAATGAAACAATAACGGACAAGCTTACTTATAATTGACAATTTAATGCAAATGTCTCTTCAAACTTCGTAAACTTACAATTCAGTCATTTCTTCCATTAGTTTCATGCACTGTGATATCAATTTTTGGTTCTAGCCGTGGCATTCAAACTGTCAGGTAATCAATTTTTGATGAGTGCTTTTTCAT
This sequence comes from Thuja plicata, assembly GCA_018584345.1. Classification (NCBI taxonomy): domain Eukaryota; kingdom Viridiplantae; phylum Streptophyta; class Pinopsida; order Cupressales; family Cupressaceae; genus Thuja; species Thuja plicata. The sequence goes on along the minus strand of MU224785.1, from coordinate 316,298 downwards.
ATAAAACCATATAAAATTCAAAAAGAGATCAAAATCATATCTGATAGGCTACATTAACTCATATTACAGCTACTTTTCCATCTATCAAAATCTCTGTAATCTGATTGGTCAGCAACTGTCCATGATGGTGCCGTAGAAAAGTCTTTATTTAACTTTGGTTTCATTATGGTGACTTAGAAACTGAGTGATCTCCTTTTCGCTTGATACTTCTACTAATTTCAGTTCCATACTGAGACTTGGTGACTGCCATTGGATCTAACTTCCATCTAATGGTTGTCGCGATGTTGCTTGATATTTTAACTTAACCCTTCCTCTTATGGAGACATCATGACTAAGCCTTTTCTTAACTGTTATTTCACCTTGAGTCACATTTGGAGACTTGGTAACTGTTGTTTCTCTATGTTGCTGGACCAAATCCTTAACTTATGTTTTATCCAGAGACTTCGTGACTAAGAATTTAATCTCTTAATCACATGATTATTTCATCTTTATAATTTGCATCTAGAGACAACACGACTGTCGTTGATCTCTCTTTAATTGTATATGACGGTTATTGCTAAGTCTCATAATCTTCATCACAAACCCTAATCTTTCATGAGACCTCGCAACAAATGGACACATGTCTAAATTTTCCTTCTTATCTCTTAATCACTAGATCCCTTCTAACTTTTCAAATTTGTATCATGAAAATGCGACTACCATTAGATTGTATCTTCATCCAATGGTTTTTACTAAATCTCTTGATTCTTGACTTAACTCATCTTTCTTCACATGACTGTGTGACAACACTATTATTTAAACTAACATCTAACCTGGGTTTATTTAGAGATTTAGCAACTGTTGAATCTCCATGTTGCTTGATGATTTCTAAACCTTAGTTTTAATCAAGAGACTTCCCGATTGCCATCAGATTTTAAATAAGATGAACGGTTGTCACATAATCTTTAGTTTCTTTCACTTAACTCACATTTGATAATGAGACTTTGTGACAACAGTAAAACTTTAACACTTTTACTTAAGTTAAAACCATAGGTTACATCCTAAGATAACGCAACTGAGCAAACTCAAAGTTTCCAAATAAGATTACTAACTTTGATTCCATTAGGAGATAACGCGACTACCGTCAGATCTTATCATGAAGTCAATGGTTTGCGCCAAGTCTTATAACCATTTCAACATATTCTATTTTTTTAAGAGACTACGCGACTAAAGCTTTTTCACTAAGCCTTGAGATTATAAGGAATATTTGTTCTTTCTCATTGGATTAAGCGACAAAAATATTAGCACATGAAAATAACTCCAAGCTTAAGTCATGAAAAGGTAACGTAGAAATAGAACCAGCTTGAGAAAATTAGGGATTTTTTGCATTTTTGAGTAGGAGTAGCCTAAGGGCTTAGGGTTTTTGACATTTTCAAACAAGTTTAGGGCTAAAGAATCATTTATGGAAGTATGTAACCTATTTCAGACATGATTTTAAACTTTTGGGCATAGGAATGATAGGCATCTTCAAAAAATTTAGGGGACACTCAAAAAATTGGAAATACAACCAATAGAGGGTGGGGACAAGAGGGGCCCAAGGCACTCCTAGCTATACAAACCAACCCTTCAGAACAACTCGGAAGACAAAACACAGAAAGGGAGAGTAGAAACATAAAAAAATTATATTATTTCAACAAACTTATTACATGTAGGGATATAAGGCCCTCCCTCTTTCAGCCATATACATTCAGATGTTTAAAATATAATCTTCACACATGCAAGGTCATAGACCTATGATCTGAATCTGCTAATACTATCTTCTATCCTAAAACTTATTCCTAATCTAAGAATAGAAAACCAAATATATACAAGATTCCACCAAAGAGGTCGACACTCAGATCTTAAATATCCAACATAGGAAACAAAAAGACCCTGATTTAGGTCCACACACATCCCAATGAGAGATCACAACAATAATTACTCTATGGAAATTAAATGAATAAGTCAGCCATAAGATCCAACATCAAATACACAACTCGGTAAGAAATCCAACCGAGCATACAGACTAGTCGGTGAAAACCCACCGAGTAGCCAAAAAACTACCGAGACCTGTCGGTAAAGCAAGACAAAAGTAAGTAACTGAGCCTGAGAAGAAAAAAAACAAGTCTCCAACTGACCAAGAAAAAGAAGTGTTGGTGTTTAAAAATTTTACGCTACAAAAGAAACCAATGTATCTTAAGACTGATGTTAGCAGTGGTTCGTTCCAAGTATGAAAGCTCTATAAGATAATTGGACCAATTGAATAGGGTTAACACTGCCCTCTTCTACTTTTGGCTCTACAAAACCAAGGCGGGTACTCCTAATCCAAACTAAACTCAAATCTTTATCACACCTTCTATTTCTACATTCTAAACAACAGATGAATGGTAAGTATGTAAAAAATGCCAACCTAGCATTCAATGACACTCCACTACTATGGCTGGAATAAGTAGGACAACACCTCAAAAGGTAAAGAATTTTGTACTAAGTTTGATTTATATTTGTGGGATAAGGAATAGCCAAACCATTTAGATTTATATCTCCATAGATAATACTTTCTTTAGATCACTGCCTTATCCATTGGCCTAAAACCTACATACAATACTGAAACTGGAATACCTCAATGGAAAAGATTCAAAACCATAAACATAAAAACTCTCTGATTGCTCACTATAAGATCCTTAAATAGATATCAAGCTGAATAAATGTAATACCCAAAAGCATTAATTTGATCTAAGATCAAATACTAACGGAATACACATATGTATAAGCATAACTCACACAGTAAGCCAGAAAACTTACAACTCAATAGATAACACATAGGAGAGACTCAAATCTGAAACAAATTATATTAGGTATGATGAAAACTAATTCTTGAATGAGTATGACAAGGAAATATGCAATGAGATAGTATGCAAAAGATCAAAGCTTTCTTATTCTATCTTGATGCAAACTGAAAATACATCTACTACCTCCTAGACTAGAAACAAGTATTAGCCTAATGCTTTCTACTTTCCCAATTTTCCAGCCCTTTCTAAATGGTCTTGAATATTCTTTTATAGGAGCAAGAGTTCTACAAGATTCAAACCATTTAGGGTTAGGGTTTACAACCAATAATATATTTCATTCAATTTTGTAAGCAAGTTGAAACCCTGAATTCATCTCTTTAATATGTACAATCTAATCAACAATTAATTCTTCAATCCATGGATGTGAGACTTGTACTCTAAAAGAAAATAATTTCCATGGAATTACTCTAAAAGTAGCCTCATAAATGAAAAAAATGACCAGGTGGCTCTGTATGCATTTACCTCTGATTATAAAATTCTATCTATTAAATCTGGACATAAATGCATTTCCACATATCAGATTTTCATCAGCTCGGTCTTCAACAGTTGTGCAAAGCCACCCCAAAAGATTAGATTAGCCATTTAGTGTCTCTCAAAAAAAATATCTTTAGATCATTATAAAACCCCTTGTGAATACATTTGAATATTTAAAATTCTATTACAATGGCTATAGGTGGCACAGAAAATAAATTCGATGATTGAAATTGAAACCTTTGCCAACTTTAAAACTGAGTCGTTGATCTTATTTAAGTTACTTGGGCACAAGAATCTGATCTACCATGCGTTGCATAAGCATAATCTCTTAATGATTAGATATCAATAATCTTTGATATAAGCCTTTATGCCTACCACATGATCTATTTTCAACTTGTCTATTCTTTAACCTTTCATTACCTAACTCGGCCTTAACTGCCTCTGAACCTCAGGTTAAACCTTTCCCTTTAATCTCTGAGTTTCTAGACATTTTATTTAACTATGGTCACATTAAGAGACATAGAAAAAATCAGTGGATCTTATCTTAATCAGATTGTAGTTGCGTAATCTCCGAACCATGAGAGGATATTCAATCTCATTTGGAGACCTAGTGACAAGGCAAGTCTCGTGATCGCTTGACAATTTAGAATATTATGTTTCGATCATGAGACCTAGCGACTGCAGAAAATAAACATGGGCCCACCATTTCTAGATGTCACCTTGACTTAATGGATTAAAAGAGAGATCGTGCGCATATTTTCTTAAGAAATCAAGTCAAATGTTGGATCTTTTCCAACTTGCACAAACCTTAACTGGTCTTTGGTCCGTAACCCCAACTGTGAGTTGACCCACTTTTGACCATGGTATACTTGGAGATACTACGACTGAGGGAACTCCAAGTCACAAGATAAAAACCTTAACTATGGTTAGCTCATGAGACTGGGTGACTAAGCCATTTCTAACACACATTAAACCTTTACTTTTTATCTCAAGCCTTGGCGACCAAGCCCTAATCTCCAAGTCACTAAATGAAACTGTATCTGACATATTTATTTAGAGACTTCCTGACTACCGTCGGATCTGATTTTCATCTGTGGTTGTCATTGAATCTCTAGATCTTTGACTTAACCCATGATCTTTTGAAAGACTTGGTGACCATTACAATTTTAACTCGGCCATTTACCCTGGGTCACTTTACGAGACTTCACGACTAAAAATTTCTCCAAGTCTTGAGATAATTTTCAAACTACATGGTTTATCTAGTGAAAACCCGACCACCGTTAGATTGAAATTGGGATGAATAGATCATTCTAAGTCTTTGAGACAAAAAGGTAATATGCTATTCCCTTCAGAGACTTAGCAACATAAAGAAATCACGTAATCGCTAAATGAAAAAGAATATCCGGTGTGGGTTAGGAGATTACATGACTGGTGTGAAAAGGTAATGCACACATGGGTAAAGGGATTTTAAGTAGCAAGGAAAAGGTAACTTCAAATTAGAAATTGGCTGAGACATTTATGGTTTTTCTCAATTTTGCACATGAAAAGACACCAAGGGCTTAGGGTTTAGGCCAGAGGCCAAAAATAAATTGCAGAGACCAGGAAAAGAAGCATGGAACCATGAAAATTGTACAAGTGCTAAAAGTGGCTCCATCTAGGATGTATGCCTCTTGCAGGCATAACAAGGATTCAAAAAAATCTAGGAGAAGCATACCACCTATAGGAAAAGAAACCTATCCTAAAACAAAAATCTGAAAACAAATATATACATACTTACTTGTCCATGATTTTCCTCTCTTCAAGAGAAGTAAAACTTTAGAAACTGCCTATGAACCGGCAACTCCAAAATATTTCCAGTTAATTACTTTAACATATAGGAATCAAAACCCCACTTATTGTCAATTAGATATGGGCCTAGCCATATGGGATGAAATTTTGCATGTTTTCCTTTGTCTTCTATCCTGGAATTCCACATCAAAACCATATCATCAATCTCAAATTTCCTGTTAGTGGCTTTCTTGTCAAATAAATTTTTGCATTGCAACTACAATTTGATGTTCCTATCATGTGCTTGCCTCCTTAACTCATCTAATTGTATCAAATCCTCCAACCTGGTCCTCATTTCATCTTCTAGGTCATCATCATATATTTGGATAAATTTGTACATATGCAACAAGTTATTCTGTGGTAATCTGGCATGAATACCATAAACTAAGTCAAAGGGTGAAAATCCAATAGATTCTTTCACTGTTACTCTATGTTCCCATAGAGTGAGTTGTAATTTTGAATCCGAGGCCTTCTTAATTTCATCCAATACTCAAGTCATTAAATTAGTTAATGGATTGTATTGTCATTGATGTCAACTTGATATCATCTGTATAGGCATGTACATAATGCCAAAGACTTGATAGAACCAAAGGAACCAAGGTTATGCTTTCAGCAATGCACAAAAGTCATGTATTCACTAAGTGACAAACAACATTGACAAAGTGCACATCAATGAATAAAGAAACGGAGAATAGTCATAGTGATACTCGACGATCAAAAGAACAGTATTTCCTGATGAAGAAAAAATGCAGAGTGTGCGACAAGAAAATTCAGAAGGGTTCCCGACGAGCAAAAACACAAGGTTGCCCAATGAGTAAATTTCCAATGATGCCCAATGGATGGAGATCATGAAGCTAACTAGAGTCTCACTAATGGATCTATCACTCCTCACTGACGAATCAGTCAGTTGTGACCGATAGAACAGAGAGTTTAGAAAATGACAAAATATCTAGCTAGAAGAGCTAAATAAGGACTTAACTCATTGTCTACTTTGTTTTATTCGACTAGAGATAAGTGATTCATTTAAAGATGATTTGTACAGTTGGCAAGAAGATATCTATAAGACAAATTAGAAGTTATGCTTTAAATCTAATTGGTTGGATTATTTATCACACCAAGAATCAAGAATCAAGAAACAATGAATATTATATCTATATAAGAGACAAGCTTAATTCATTTATGAATGGGATTAAGGGGAGCGAATAAAAAGAGGATTCTGAAGAGAAACTAATGAAGAAAAAATTCATGCAGTACTGATCAAACAAGCTGAGGGAAGAGCTAAGGAATTATGCAGACACCGATGAACAGTGAGCACAACATCACAGAGCAGAAAGTATGGAGCACAAGGATTGAATTGATACATTGGTCAGAGAGGTAATGTACTTAAATAGATCTAAAAATCTACAATTCAAAGTTGAAATATGAATAGGTCATAGTGTTTTAGTTTATCCATTGAAGCATCAAGTCTCTTAACTGAGCAGGACTTAATAGTCTTCTATATATTGAGGTACATCTCAAGGAGTGCCAAAAAGGTTGATTCATGAAAGTAGCATTGGACTTGCCTGATACTTATTGACAGTCTAAGGAGGCTGATTCAAGGATGGTAGCAATAGATTCCTAATACTAAGTGATGACCTCTGTGTATTAAATCCTCTAACAAGGTCGCACTTAACAGTGTGTTTGTAACCTTTAACAGGGTTGGCTCCTAACAGGTCTCACTTTAGAAGAGTGAAATTTTGGGGTACCGGTCGCAGTTTTTTTCCCTTAATAGGGTTTCTATGTTAAAATTCATGTGTTATGTGTGTATGATTCATTTCTTTACTGCTTTGAATCTTACATAGATAACTCTTGATTGATCGGTATACTGTGCTTATTTACCGAGTTTTGGTAAATAGTTATACTACTTATCGGTAATCAAGAAAGAATAAGGATTGATAGAGAAAACTGACAAACAATTAATCATTATTAGTATTTCATGGCATGCATCTTGTAGGGAAAGGATAATATGAGATTTATTGATTGGTGGTTAAATTTTTAAGGATAAATTTTGAAGCCACTGATTCACCCCCCCTGTTAGTTATTACTAACAATTGGTATCAGATCTTGTGTGCTAGGAAAGAAAGGTTTCAAGACCTAAGCTAAAGATCACAGGATGAATAGAGGAGATGTACCCAAGCTGAACAAAGATAATTTTTCTTCATGGAAGAGTAGAATAAGACTCCACTTATCAAGTATTGGTAATGATGTTACTCAATACTTAGATATTGAATATGTGTTGCCAACAGGAGCACCAACAATAGATCAATTGAGAGAGAAGCATGATCACAACTGCATGGTCATAGAGCTCTCTTCCTCACTCTCTGATGCTTAATTTGAAGATGTCAAGGATTGCAAACCTGTAAAGAATATGTGTGAAAAACTAAAGCTTGTACATGGAGGTGATGCAAATGTTCTGAGAGCCAATGTAGAAATCCTTAGAGGAAAGTTTGATGATCTTAGAATAAAAGGAGAAAAAATCACATAGTACAACACAAGAATCAAGGAAGTAGTCAATGCTATATGAGGAGGTGGAGGTACACTTGAAGAGGAGATAGTGGTAAGTAAAATATTAAGAACCTTACTACCTATATATGCTATTAGAGTTTCTTCCATTCAAGAAATGAGAGCAGTAGAAAACAGTAAAGTTACTCTTGATAGTTTAATTGGTAGACTAATTTCATTTGAGATGAATAACTTTTATATTAGTGTCTTACCAAACTTAGAGTCTACATTTAAATATTCTATGAGAATAAGCAAATAAAGTCATAGACACACATCTAGAAGAGATATTGAAAGTGAAAGTGAAGAAGAAGGTCTAGATGAAATAGAAGCACTTATGGATAGAAGAATGCAGAGAGGCAAAGGTAAATACAAAGGTAAGTTACCACTTGTATGCATTAATTGTAAAGACATTGGACAAATTTTATACAAGATGTCCTAACAGAAGAAAAGATGACAGAGTTAATGATAGATATTCTGAGAAGAAATCTAATAGAGGTGATAACAAATATTACAGAAGTTACTGACAATCAGAAAGAAGAGATACCCAAGACTACAAGGATAAAGGCAAGAAAGCCAGCTATCTAGCTACTTACAAAGATGAAGATACTAACATTGAACCTGATGAAGAAATTGAGATGATGTTTGTGGTTGTGAAAGATGATTCAGATGAAGATGAAAGGTATGTAGAAACTGCATTCATATCTAAAGTTAGCAAGAATGACATCTGGATTATAGATAGCGACTGCACTCACCACATGACCGGTGACAAATAAAAGTTTAACACTTTTGAGTAATACAATGGTGGTACAGTAAGAATGGGTAATGATACACCTTGTCTAGTTTAAGGTAAAGGAACTATAATGTTGAATAACCTAATTAAATATGAAAATGCTTATTGGGTAAAAGGATTGAATTATAATCTGTTGAGTGTTTCTTAGCTAAATAATTCATGTCATAGAGTAGCATTTGAAAATAAGAAGGCAAAGATCTTCAATGAATTAGGAGGATTGATTGGTACCGGTGAACAAACAAAAGGTAACTTATTCTATCTGAATGATACTAGCACCACTTGCTTAATGGCTAGAAATGAAGATATATGGTTGTGGAACAAAAGATTGTGTCATGTGAATTTTGACAACATAATGAAAATAAGAAGAAGGATAAATGTAAGAGGCTTACTGATGATGTCAAAGCCCGACAACACCATGTGCAAGAATTGTCAAAAAGGTAAGATGAAAAAGTCTAGTTTCAAAAGTAAAACCCATACATCTGATGATATTCTAGAATTATTCCATACTGATCTATGTGGACCAAAGAGCACAAAGAGTTATTAGGGAGATAGATATTTTATTCTCTTTGTTGATGATTACTCTAGAATGATGATAGTTATGTTTCTAAAATATATATCTGAAGCATTCAAGATGTTTAAATGGTATAAGGCTATGGTAGAGAAACAAAGTGCTAAGGATTTGAAATGCTTAAGATCAAATAGAGGAGGTGAGTTTATATAAGATGAATTCACTAATTTTTGTATTGAGCGTGGTATAAAAAGATAGGTTTCTTCACCAAGAACACCACAACAAAATGGGATTGCTGAGAGAAGGAACAGATCCATAATTGATTGTGTGAGAACACTGATGATAGAGAAAGGAATCACCCAAATCTTTTGGAGGGAAACTGTTAGTACTGCTATCTACACATTAACAAGAGTATAATTGAAGGACACAAAGAAGACACCCTATGACCTATGGTATGGTAAACACCCAATGTAAGTTACTTCAAAATCTTTGATAGTCAATGTTATATCTTAAAGGATGAAAGAAATGGAAAGCTTGATTCCAAAAGTGATGAAGGTATCTTTCTAGGGTATTCCACCAAGAGTAAGGCTTATAAATGTCTTATCAAGGCCTCTAACAAAATTGTAGAAAGTGCAAATGTGAAAATAGATGAATTTGCAGAAAAGAATGAGCTGGAAAGCATAAAAGAACCAGAGGACTACAACAAGTTTGTTTAGTGTGAAGAACCTAACACTCTACCTAAGAAATAATGCTTAATTCTAGAGCAATAGAATGTTGTAACTGATGGTCAGGATGCAAATACCGATGGTCAGGATAATAATGAAAATAATGTGCAAAGTGATGAAGAACAAAATGAAGGACAAAATGATAATCAAGATGATAGACAAAGAGTTGAACCAGTTCTTGCCAGATATGTAAGAAAGAGCCATCCAAAGATCCAGATCATAGGAGATAAGAAAGATGGTACAAGAACAAGAAGTCTTTAAACTCAAGTTATTTAATTTGTGAGTTTGAGCCAAAATCTATCAATGCTGCACTTGATGATGAAGAATGGATAAGTGGTATGAATGATGAGATTGAGAAGATTGAGAAAAACAAGACATGGTCACTTGTGCCAAGACCAGATGAAAAGAATGTCATCGATACTAAATGGAAATTCAGGAATAAGCTAAATGAGAATGGAGAAGTCACAAGAAATAAAGCAAGACTAGTATGCAAGGGGTATGCAGAAGAAGAAGGAATTGACTATGGGGAGACCTTTGCACCCATTGCTAGGCTAGAAGGTGTAAGAATACTACTTGCTTATGTTGCATTCATAGGATTCAAGGTATACCAGAAGGATGTCAAGTCAACATTCCTAAATGGAATACTTGAAGAAGAGGTATACATTGAGCAACCAAAAGGGTTTGTAGATCCAAACAAGAGAAACATGGTATGTAGACTTCATAAAGCCTTGTATGGATTGAAACAAGCTCCTAGAGCCTGGTATGAACAAATTCATTCATATCTTATAAGTATTGGATTTGTAAGGACTATTGAAAACAATAATCTTTTATTAAAGGAAGATACTGATGCTAACACTTTGATTGCTGAAATATTTATTGATGACATCATATTTGGACACAATGATTTACTATGAAAATCATTTGCTAATGAGATGAGAAAAGAGTTTGAGATGTCTATGTTTCGAGAGATCAAGTTCTTTGTTGGTCTACAGATCATGCAACAATGTGAATGTATTTTCATTACATAGTCAAAATACATTAAAGAGGTCATAAAAATATTCAAGATGGAAGATTCCAAACTAGTTGAAACATCGATGGCTACTGGATGTAAGTTGACAAAGGAGGACAAGACACCAGAGGTAAATTAGACTTTGTACAGATCAATGATAGGAAAACTCATGTATGTTGTACACACTAGACCAGATATTGCACATGCAGTAGGAATAGTTGCAAGAATTTTCTTCTAATCTTAGAGAATCACATATGACTGCTATGAAAAGAATTCTAAGATATCTGAAGAATACTAAGGAATATGGCTTATGGTATAGAAGAGAAGCAAAATTTGAACTTAAGGTGTTTAATGATGTTGATTGGGATGGAAATCTTGATGACCGGAAGAGCACAACTAGAGGAGCATTCTTTATGGGTGACAAACTTGTCACATGGATTAGCAAGAAGAAAGGATGCATCTCTTAGTCTACTACAAAAGCAGAGTATGTTGCTTCTGCTGCAAATTTCTCAAATATGGCATGGATGAAAGAGTTACTGGAAGGTATGCATATTAAAATCCTAGAACTAGTAATTGTCTACTGTGATAACACCAGTGCAATAAACATTTCAAAGAATCTAGTTATGCATGCTAAGACTAAACGCATTACCATCAGTATCATTATTTAAGGGAACAAGTTCAAGCAAAGGAAGTGACCCTTGAGTATGTGCAATCTGAAGAACAATTAGCTAATATCTTCACCAATCCACTGCCCAAAGACACATTTGAGTACTTGAGAAAGTGACTAGGGGTCAAACCCTTGTCTACCAATCACTAAAATGACTAAAGGTTGCATCAGCCTATATATTATCAGAACATCATTCATGTTGATGCAAGCAAAAAGATGAACTTCAAAGCTACATCTATATACAGACAGGTATATATAATAATTGAGCACCAGAGCATATTATTGTATTGCTGATGGATAAGGGAAATTAAAGGAATATATTATGGATGGAGAGAAAAAATTGCTTGACATTAATGTCAGATATATGTGAGATACATGTTTGGCATTGTTGTCAAAGGGAGAGAGATTATCCATATTATCACATTCTTCAGAAATAGGAGAGAGATTATCCATTCTCACATTACTCCAAAAGGAAGAGATTACGTCCTTAGGGAAAGAAATTGTATAGAAATATTATACAAAGGGAGAGTTGCTGACAATAGAAAAAGACATCAAAAGAGAAGAACAGTCAAGAGAGAGAAATTGACACAAGGAGAGAATGAAAAACATCAGAAGAAGAAATATAGAGAGATGTAAGAATCAAATTTAAGCTTCAACAGAGCTTACTGATGGTTAGACATTTTTATCGGTTATCAGAACAAAAATATTGGTAGTTTGATGAATCTCAACTATTGTATTTCATATTGTATTAGAAATAGTATAGTGTGATAATATAGTATGTTTCCATCAATGCCAAAGGGAGAGATTGATGACATGTAACTAATTAAATATTTGATAATGTTAATTTGAAGATAATGCAAGTCATTAAATCAGTTAATGGATTGTATTTTCATTGATGTCAACTTGATATCATCTATATGGTGATGTACATAATGCCAAAGACTTGATAGAACCACAGGAACCAAGGTTATGATTTCAGCAATGCACAAAAGTCATGTATTCACTAAGTGACAAACAACACTAACAGAGTGCACACCGACAGACAAAGCAAAGGAGAAAATTCACAGTGATACTTGACAATCAAAAGAATAGTACTGCCCGACGAAGAAAAACCATAGAGTGCCTGACAAGAAAAGTCAGAAGGGTTCCCGATAAGAAACAACACAAGGTTGCCCGACGAGTAAATTTCCAATGACGCCCGATGGACAAAGATCATGAAGATAACTGGAGTCTCACTGATGGATATATCAATCCTCATTGACAGATCAGTTAGTTGTGACAGACAGAATAGAGAATTTAGAAAATGACAAAATATCTAGCTGACAGAGCTAAATAATGACTTAACTAGTTGTCTACTTTGTTCTATTCGACCAGAGATAAGTGATTGATTTAAAGATGATTTGTACAATTGGCAAGAAGATATCTACGAGACAAACCATGAGTTATTCTTTAAATCTAATTGGTTGGATTTTTTATCATGCCAATAATCAAGAATCAAGAAATAATGAATATTATGTTTATATAAGAGACAAGCTTAATTCATTTACGAATGGGATTAAGGGGAGGGAATAAAAAGAGGATGCTGAAGAGAAACTGATGAAGAAAAAATTAATGTAGTATGGATCAAACAAGCTAAAGAAAGAGCTAAGGAATTCTGCAGACACCGACAAATAGTGAACACAACATCACATAGAAGAAAGTATGAAGCACAAGGATTGAATTGATACACTGGTCAGAGAGGTAATGTACATAAATAGATCTAAAAATCTGCAATTCAAAGTTGCAATATGAACAGGTCATAGTGTTTTAGTTTAACCATTGAAGCATCAAGTATCTTAACCAAGCAGGACTTAATAGTCTTCTATATATTGAGGTACATCTCAAGGAGTGCCAAAAAGGTTGATTCATGAAAGTAGCATTGGACTTGCCCGATACCTATTGATAGTCTAAGAAGGAGGCTGATTCAAGGATGGTAGCAATAGATGCCCAATACTAAGTGACAACCTCTATGTATAAAATCCTCTAACAAGGTTACACTTAATAGTGTGTTTGTAACCTTTAATAGGGTTAGCTCCTAACAGGTCTCACTTCAAAAGAGTGAAAATTTGGGGTACCGGTCCTAGTGTTTTTTCCCTTAACTAGGTTTCCACATTAAAATTAATGTGTTATGTGTGTATGAGTCATTTCTTTACTAGTTTGCATCTTACATAGCTAACTCTAGATTTATCGGTATACTCTGCTTATTTACTGAGTTTTGGTAAATAGTTATACTGCTTATCGGTAATAAAGAAAGAATAAGGATTGACAGAGAAAACTAACAAAAAGTTAATCATTATTAGTATTTCATGGCATGAATCTTGTAGGGAAAGGATAATATAAGATTTATTGATTGGTGGTTAAAGTTTTAAGGATAAATTTTGAAGCCACTGATTCACTCCCCTCTTAGTTATTACTAACACCATTGCCTTGGGGGTGATATGGGGAAGAGTATGAAATAATAATTCCACACTACTGAAAAAATTTAGTGAATTCCCTTGATCTAAAACACATAGCATTGTCCACCATAATAACTTATGGACAACCAAATCTAGTCAACATGTTTTGCATTATGAAATCAATCACAACCCTACTTGTGGCTCTTCTAGTGGGAATTGCTTCCACCCCCTTGGTAAAATAATCAGTTGCCACTAGGATCCATGAATGGCCTCCACTAGAATTTTTAGGTATTTTGCCTATGAAATCCATTCCCTAGTTTTGAAAAGGTGCCTCAACTGTAACAGGCTTCAAGGGAATATTTCCACCAAATTTTAACTTGCCTGAGAATCTCTGACAAGCATCACATCTTTTAACATATTTGTAGGCATCCGTGAAGACTGTTGGCCACCAAAAACTAGATCTGATAATCTTATGGGCAGTAGTCTTAGCCATATAGTGGCCTCCACATGCACCATTATGCATTTATTTTAAGATATCATCAGACTTGTCTTGATCTACACATTTGAGAAACACTCCTTCATTTCTCCTCCACCATAACTGTCCTTGAATTATTGCATATTTCAAAGTATGCAACTTGATTGTTCTCTTCTTACTATCATTCATATCAGGGGGAAAAATCATCTTCTGCAATTATCCAATGATATCTTATACCAATCAGAATAATCCAATACAAAAATGTAAGGTTTATGTTCTTCCTCTAACATAGCAATGTGGTTGGCATCTAAATTGATTTGAGCCATTAGTTTAGAAAGTCCTAAACATCTCACCAATTTAGTTATATGGATATCAATATTAAACTCTTGGATCTTGTTAATCCATCTACATCTTCTCCCTGATACCTCCTGTTGGACTAGGATGTCCTTGACAGTAGCACTTGGTACATAAGCAATTATGGTTTCCCCTACCAAATAGAATTTGAATGCTTTAATAGCCTTGACCAAAGCATAAGCCTATTTCTCCATAATATCATTCTTCAGATATGCTTCTTGTAAAGACTTACTAAAATAGGAAATAGGTTGTTCATAGCCTTCTGAATTCTTTTGTAACAATACTGCAGCAATAGTATTGTAAGAAGCAAAGGAGAAAACTTGAAGTGGCTTGGTACAATTAGGGGTTCTCAAAATAGGGGCATCTTTTATAGCTTGTTGGATATCTGAGAAATCCCTACATGCTTCTTGAATCCATTCCACTTTGGCTCCTTTCTTCATCATCTTTGAAATTGGTAAACTAGTCTTTGCAAAATTTGTAACAAATCTCCTCAAGAAATTTACTTGACCGAAGAAAGAATGAATGCCCTTAACATTTTTGGGTTGAGGGAATTTATCAATTGCATTCACCCTATTAGGATCAATCCTAACACCATATTTAGAGATAATATGTCCTAAAATTTTTCCCTTTGTTACCCCAAAAACACACTTCTTTAGGTTAAAAGAAACCCCATATTCAAGTGCCCTTACAAAGATCTTTCAAGATGATCACAATGTTGATCTTCTCTTGCTGAATAAGTAGTAAGATCATCTTGGTAAACTGCTAAATTTTTTTTTATAAAATCTGCAAATGCCACATCCATGGCTCTTTGGAAAGTAGCCCCAGTATTTTTCAAGCCAAAGGGCATTGACATATACATAAGTTCCCCAGGGTGTAGTGAAAGAAGTCTTGAACTGTTTAGATTCCATGACCTTGACTTGAGTATACCCTAAAAAACCATCCAACATGGACATCATTTCAGATCCTGTGACTCTTTGCAACATTGCCTCCATATTAGGCAACCCATAATTGTCCTTTAAGGAATTCACATTCAAATTTCTAAAGTCCACACACAATCTGATATCTCCATTTTTCTTTATTACTGGTACCAAATTTGATACCCATGTTGAATTCCTTATAGGTTTTATGATTCTAGCATCCCTCATCCTTTTTAATTCATCCTACATCTTGGGTGCTGGAGTGGGATTAATAGGTCTCAACTTCTGTCTAAAAGGCTTAGTGCCTTCCTTTAATGGAATCTGATGTTGGAATAAATCTTCTCTGTATGCTTTCAAATCATCATAAGACCATGCAAAAACATGTCTATATTTCCTAAGAATATTTACCAATAAATCTCTAAGCTTGGAGGATAACTTCTTACCAATGTATACCTTTTTTGGATCTTGGTTTGTCCCCAAGTTTATCTCTTCTAAGTCCTCAGACTTACTAACTATATTAGCTGACAAAGATTTATCTTTATTGTCAAAAGCTCTTTCAAGTACAACCAAACCTTTTGGTACCTT
This sequence comes from Thuja plicata, assembly GCA_018584345.1. NCBI lineage: Eukaryota > Viridiplantae > Streptophyta > Pinopsida > Cupressales > Cupressaceae > Thuja > Thuja plicata. The sequence continues at coordinate 300,124 of MU224785.1, read as the reverse complement.
ATTTTATTTTAATTGGAGAACCTCCCTTCTGAGAATACTATCTTTTCCATTTATGGTTTCCACAAAACTAGTAAAATCCATTTCCTTCTTACCAAAGTTTGATTTACAAGAAAGGAATTCCAAAATATCCAAGTCATCATTGAAGACTTGCAAATTTTCAACATTATCTGTGATGGATGGCCTAGTCTGAACCTCTACCTTGGAAATTTCTACAAAAGTAATATCTTCAGGCCTTAAAGAAATATTAGCCAATAGATCTACCATCTTATTCTGATTTTTGTCCATCCATTCAATGCCAAATGCATCAAAATTTTGAATTTCATCCCAAATAGCATTTTTGTACTATTTTAACCTTTGATTTTTTGAAGCATATTTAGATATTATCTGAGAAAAAACTAATTCAAAATCCCCAAGGACTCTGATATATCTAATCTTGTGTTTTGAAGCTAATCTCAATCCTATAAGAAAAGCCTCATATTCTACAATATTATTCGTGCAAGTGAATAACAGAGAAAATGAGAACTTGTAAGTCTTATCACTGGGAGCTATTAGTAACACTCATGCACTAGCTCCTTCCTTTGAGTTTGTACAATCAAAGTGCATTGTCCATAGGTTATTCTTATCTACAATATTGTCCTTTTCTTCTGATAACCTTATGTGTTGGACATTTTTCTTAGCTTTACTATCTTGCACTTGGAAAGATCCCATATCTGTATCCAAGAAACAATTCATTCCTTCATCTTCACTCTTCTCAATCATATGAGGAGTTTTGACTTCCCTAGATACCTTGATGTTTTGACCAGCTATGCCAAATGTGGCAAATGACAAATAAAATTGTATACTTCCTCCCATCAAGGCACTCCATTTCCTAGATAGCAACATTCCATATTGGGGTGGAATGTCAACTACTAAGACACTCAGTTTTAATATTTTTTTTGGAAATGTGGCAAGGGTATAAGGAAGGGCCTTAATGGTACCTATGATAGGAACTTCTCTTGAATCCATTGCTTTACATCTCCCATGAGGAGTATCAACCTGCAGTCCCATTGATTTCATTATTTCTGCAGGCATGACTGTATTTGATGCACCTGAATCAATCATGCAATTCTTGAGCATCTTTCCATTAATAACCAGTGTTAAGAAGATAGGATCAATAGTTCCTGAAGGAGGAATGACTTTATTTGTGTTTAATAAAACATGAGGTATTTTAGAAATAATTTCTTCTAATTCTTTTCCCTTTGTATCTAATTTTTCTTTGTTGTTTCTTTCCTTCTCATTCATTTCTGGTTTCACAATCTTTGTAGTAAAAACACTACTCATCCATGCCAGAGATGTCTCCTTATGCTCAAGAATTCTCATCATTTCCAAAAGTGGAACTCTAACTGTGATTTGGGAAATCAACTGTCCCATGTCAATAGGAGCATATTAAAGATCATAGATGTTTTTCTTGACAGTAATACTCTTATCTTGATTTTGAGTAGGTTGATTCAGTTTAGTTCCCTTAACATTATTTGGAAATGAAGAAACAACCCTCTCTCATGTCTTCATTTTAATCTATTGGGCAATATTAGGATTGGTTGGTTTATCAATTATTCTTACCTTTATGTTCTTCACATTCTCCATAGATTTTTCTTTTTCTGATATCTACTTAGGGGCTATTTTTGGTTTTGTAACAAACATACCAGTTAGTGTGCCACTTTCATTACCAAATATTCTATTTCTCAAATTATATCTACTTTGTGCTTGGGCAACCAAATTTTTAGTGATTCTAGCCCTTTCTGCACTTGAAGGCCTTTTTATTGTGAACGTCTCTACTCCCCTTGTAGTATTATATCCTATTTTATCAATGTCTACTTCCTTTTCCTCAAAGGAAAACATATCTTGATCTTCAGCTTGATTATCACAATCATCTTTATCTGATGAAGACAACTCTTGACTTTTGTCTTGGTCTTTAGATTCATCACTTCTTAAATTTGCATATGTCATTGCATTCCCAACATAATCATATAACTTTTCCTCATCCTCCTTTTCTTGTTGGGATTGAATTGGATACATCTTCAGAGCAACAACATAAGTATCTAGATTATGGGGGGATTCACATTCCTCACACCAGTATTTATCATTACACATATTGACTTAATTTCTTTGAAGAGGATCAGGAGTATCTTTTTTTGGCCTTTCTCTCCTTTGTTGGATAATGGGCCTCCCATCCTTAAATTAGGTATTGTATGGGTAGTTTTGCATCCTATTTTGGGGATTATAATTGTAGGATGACCTATCATTCGTTGGATTTCTAGGATTTTTATTTTCTCCTTGTTTTAGATCTTTTATAGCATTTAGAATCTGCTTCATATTGATTTCCTCTTTGGGCTTAACATTTGAAAGCTTGTCAAATTCTTTCCTTGTAGGCTTGAAATCTTCTCTCCTACCCAGCTTCCCAGATACCTCTCCTATTAGTTTCTATATTGATAGCTGTTTTGTAGGCTTCTCTCATGGTCCTTGGATTTTTGTCTCTCAGGAGGTATCCCATCTTAGAATCAAATGCATTGAGATAAGTAGCTAGAAAAACTCTGTCATCCAATCTCATAACCTGAAAATTTTTATGCATAGCTCTTCAAAATCTTATGTTGAACTGTGCAATATCCTCATTTTGATTCTTTTTTTATATTATTGAATTCATTCAACATGAATCCCTCATTGGTCTTATCACCATATTGCTCCTTAAAGAAATCAAATAGTTCATATATTGACCCTATAGAATTATAAGGAAATCCTCTAAAGCAATCCCTAGCATCCTCTACTAAAGATTGAATAAAGAGTTTCATCAATATATCCTCATGTGCAATTTCACAATCATCCATCATGTCTTTAAAACTTTTCAAGTGTTCTTCACATGTAACTACATTATTTCTAGTAAATTTGGGAAGCTTATCTCTAAGTTTACATGGAACCTCACTAGGATAACCCTGGATATTATGAAAGGAAAATTGTTTGTACCTTTTTTCATGAGTGGAACTTTCTTGGAAAGCAGTATTGCCTTGAGAAGTAGAGGTTGTTTGATTTTATGTTGTAGCTACTTTGGGACTAGGCTGAATAGGCCTTGTCGTCTTTATGAGATAATCGACCTTCTTCTTCATATCCAAAGTAGTAGCCTCCAATTCTTCCAATTCAAGATCCTTGGCTATGACTTCCCTTTCAACTCTAGCTCTCTCAAGATCCATGTCTAATATAGACATCTAATCTATCGAGCCTTTTAGGTTCTTAGGCTCATTTATTGTAACCCTTTGTTTTTCCTTACATTTAGAGCCCTGCTAACTAATGACCTGAATGAAAGGTTCCTCTTCATCCCTTGGAGGCTTCTCAATATCATTCATTTTCTCAAGCTCTAATAGTGTTCTCATTCTTTGTTCAAGGAGAACCTGGTTCTGTCTGATCTGATTTTCCTTCTCCTTTTCTCTTTTTTGTCTTATAGCCATTTGATGTTGAATCAACTTTTCCACTTCAACAAGCTTTGTAGCCATACTATCAAGATATGGAAAAGTTGAAAGAGATTCTTCTTCCTCTCTATCATTAGGAGAGATATAACCTTCATTTGTACCTAGTCCTACATCTACAGCCTCAGCTTCTTCATATTTAAATGTATTTCCTTCATGGCTAGGTCAGACTAGTCTTTCCTCAATGTTTTCTTCTCTTTGTCTTTCATTTGGAGGGGTACCTCTAGTATCCCTTTCTCTTCTAAGCTAGTCATATTTAGATGTAGTTGGGAAATCATTTCCCAACCTATCTTCAGGATGCTTTCTTCACCAAGACCTTTTTCCTTTATGACTCATATTTGAAAGTATATAACAAAATGATTTCTAATACTCAACACTGCTACAGGGATTACTTCAGAGTCGCCACCCAATTTATTTGGGGAGAATATAGAAAATTTCTAGAAAGAAGAAAATAATCACAGAACACAAAGTACTCTATACTTCCAATGGGAAAAATCAACTGAAATTTGATTCAATCATTAAAACATCAAAGATTTTGATTTCTTCAACAAGAGTTCTTGCATCCTCCCCAGTAGAGTCACCAATTTTGTTGGTGTTTAAAACTGTTATGCTAAGAAACAAACCAATATATCTTAAGACTGATGTTAGGAGTGGTTAGTTCCAAGTATGAAAGCTCTATAAGATAACTGGACCAACTGAATAGGGTCAAGACTGCCCTCTTCTGCTTCTAGCTCTACAAAACCAAGGTGGGTACACCTAATCCAGACTAAACTCAACTCTTTATCACACCTTCTATTTATAGATTCTAAACAAAAGATGAATGGTAAGTAAGTAATAAATGCCAACCTAGCATTCAGTGACTCTCCACTACCATGGGTGGAATAAGTAGGACAACCCCTCAAAAGTTAAAGAATTTTGTACTGAGTTTTATTTATATTTGTGGGATAAGGAATAGCCAAACCATTTAGAGTTATATCTCTACAAATAATAGTTTATTTAGATCAGTGCCTTATCCATTGGGCTAAAACCTACATACAATACTAAAATTGGAATACCTCAATGGAAAATATTGAAAACCATAAACATAATAACTCTTAGATTGCTCACTACAAGATCCTTAAATAGATATCAAGTTGAATAAATGTAATACCCAAAAGCATTAATTTGATCTAAGATCAAAGACTAATGGAATACACATATGTATAAGTAGAACTCACATAGTAAGCCAAAAAACTTACAACTCAATAGATAACACATAGGAGAGACTCAAATATGAAACAACTTATATTAAGTATGATGAAAAATAATTCCTGAATCAGTATGAAAAGGAAATATGCAATGAGATAGTATGCAAAAGATCAAAGCTTTCTTATTCTATCTTGATACAAACTGAAAATACATCTACTACCTCCTAGACTAGAAACAAGTATTAGCCTAATGCTTTCTACTTTCCCAATTTTCCATCCCTTTCTAAATGGTCTTGAATATTCTTTTATAGGAGAAAGAATGCTACAAGCTTTGAACCATTTAGGGTTAGGGTTTACAACTAATCATATATTTCATTCAAATCTATAAGAAAGTTGAAACCTTTAATTCATCTCTTCAATCTATGCGATCTGATCTGCAATCAATTCTTCAATCCATGGATGTGATTCTTGTACTCTGAAAGGCAATAATTTCCATGGCATTACTCTGAAAGTAGCCTCATAAATATAGAAAATGACCAGGCAGCTTTGTATTCATTTACCTGTGATTATAAAATTGTTTCTATTAAATATGGATATAAATGCATCTATGCATATCAGATTTTCATCTACTCAGTCTTCAAAAGCTGTGCAAAGCCGCCCCAAAAGATTAGATCAGGCATTTAATGTCTCTGAGAACAAATATCTATAGATCTTTATAAAACACTCTGTGAATGCATTTGAATATTTAAAATTTTGTTACAATGGCTACAGGGGGCACATAAAATGAATCCAACAATTGAAATTGAAACCTTTGCCAACTTTAAAACTGAGTCGTTGATCTTCTTTAAGTTACCTAGGCACAAGAATCTGATTTTCCATGCATTCCATAACCGTAATCACTTAATGATTAGATGTCAAGTAGCTTTGATATGAGCCTTTATGACTACCACATGATCTCTTTTCAACTTGTATGTTCTTTAACCTTTCATCACCTAACTTGGCCTTAATTTCCTCTGAACCTTAGGTTACATCTTTCCCTTTAGTCTCTTAGTTTCTAAACATTTTCTTTAACTATGGTCACATCAAGAGACATAGAAACAAGAGTTGGATATGATCTTAATCGAATGGTTGTCACATAATCTCCAAACCATGAGAGGATATTTGATCTCATTTGGAGATCCAGCGAAAAGGCAAGTCTCATGATCGCTTGACAATTTGGAATATTCTATTTTGATCATGAGACCTAGCGACTACAGAAACAAAACACGGGCCCACCACTGCTAGATGTCACCTTGACTTAATGTCTTACAAGATAGATCATGCACATCTTTTATTTAAAAAATAAAGTCAATTGTTGGATCTTTTCCAACTTGCACAGACTTTAACTGGTCTTTGATCTGTAGCCCCAACTCTGAGTTGACCCACCTTTGACCATGGTATTCTTGGAGACACTGCGACTGAGGGAACTCCAAGTTGTGAGAGAAAAACCTTAACTATGGTTTGGTCATGAGATTGGGTGACTAAGCCATTTCTAACTCACATTAAACCTTTACTTTTTATCTTGAGACCTGGTGACCAAGCCCTAATCTCCAAGTCATTGAATGAAGCTGTATCTGACATATTTATTTAGAGACTTCCCGACTACCATCGAATTGGATTTGCATTTATGGTTGTCATTGAATCTCTAGATCTTTGACTTAACCCATGATCTTTCAAAAGACTTGGTGACCATTACAATTTTAACTCAGCCATTTACCCTGTGTCACTTTACGAGACTTCACGACTCATGAAATCTCCAAGTCTCGAGATAATTTGCAAACTGCATGGTTTATCCAGTGACTGTTAGTAATAACTGAGAGGGGGGGGGGGGGGGANAGTGACTGTTAGTAATAACTGAGAGGGGGGGGGGGGGTGAATCAGTGGCCTCAAAAATTTATCCTTTAATCACTAACCACCAATCAAATACATCTCAGATTATTAAGTCCCTACAAGATGCATGCCATGAAACACTTATAATAATTAACTATCTGTTAGTTTTCCTTTCCTGACCTTATTCTCCCTGATTATTGATAAGCAGTAAAACTATTTACCAATACTCAGTAAATATGCAGAGTATACCAATCAATCCAAAAATGCATATGTGAAATGTAAGATAGTAAAGTAATGAAACATACACACATAACACATGAATTTTAATGTGGAAACCCTGTTAAGGGAAAAACCATTGGGACTGGTACCCCAAATTTTCACTCTTCTAAAGTGAGCCATGTTAGGAGCCAACCCTATTAAAGGTTACAAACACACTGTTAGGTGTGACCTTGTTAGAGGATTTTAATATGAGTCTATCACTTGATATATGGCATGTATATGCTACCAATATTGATCAACCTCTATGGGCACAATAGGTATCTGGCATATCTGGTGCTACCTAACTGCATCAGCCTCCTTCTTAGATTGTGTGTCAGTATCAGGCACTCAATGCTATCTTCATGATAGACTTTTTGAAAATCTGTTAGGATATACCTCAATTATAGAAGACTGTTAAGTCCTTCTCTGTTAAGAGACTTGATGCTTCAATGGTTAAACTGAAACACTATGAACTATTTCTAATGAAACTTGAATTGAAGATTTTTAGATCTATTTAAGTACATTACCTCTCTAATCAATGTATCTATTCAATTCTTTGTGCTCCACACTTTTTGCTTTGTGATGTTGTGCTTCACTGTTCATCGGTGTCTGCAAAATTCTTTAGCTCTCCTTCAAGTTGATTGATTAGGACTATATGAAGTTCTTTTTCATTAGTTTCTCTTCAACATCCTCTTTCTATTCACTCCCCTTCCTGTGTATGTGATTGCATAAATGAATTATGCTTGTCTCTTATATAGACATGATATTCCTTAATTCCCAATTCTTGATTCTTCATTCTTGGCATGAAAAACAATCCAGCCAATTTGTTTTAAAGCTTTAACTCCTAATTTATCTCATAGTTATCTTCTTGCCAACTATACAAATCTTCTTTAAATCAATTACTTAACTCTAGTTGAATAAAACAAATAAAACAACCAGTTAAGTCTATCCTTAAGCTCTGCTAGCTAGATATTTTGTCATTTTCTAAACTCTTTGTTCTATCAGTCAACTTAGTAGTTAGTCATCGGTGATAACTATCAGTTCTGTCGGTGTGACTCCATTCAACTTTAGGATCTCCATCCGTCAGGCATCATTGGATTTTTCTCATCGGGCAACTCTATTTTCAGCTTGTCGGGTATCACTATGATTTTTCTTTGTCAGGTAGTACTATCTTCTACTCATCGGGTATCACTATGACTTTTGTTCTTTGCCTTTACCGATGGTGTGCACTATGTTGGTGTTGTCTATCACTTAGTGAATACTTGACTTTTATGCATTGCTGAAAGCAAAATCTCTATTCTATTAATTCTCTAAAATCTTTGGCATTATGTACATGACCATACAGATGATATCAAGTTGACATCAATGAAAATACAAACCATAAACTTATTTAATGCCTTGCATTATCTTCAACTTAACATTTATCAGACATTCAATCAGTTACATGTCATCAATATCTCCCTTTGGCATTGATGGCAACATACTATATTATCACACTATACTATTTCTAATATAATATGAAATACAATTTTTGAGATTCATCAAATTACCAAACAATTTGTTTTGATAATCGATAAAAATGTCTGACCGCCGGTAAGCTCTGTGTTAGCTTAGATTTGATTCTTATGGCTTTCTGTGTTTCTTGTTCTGATGTGTTTCATCCTTCCCTTGTGTCAATATCTCTCTTTTGACTGTTCTTGTTCTTTGATGTCTCTCTCTTTTGTCAGTAACTCTCTCTATGGATATGATCTCTCCCTGTTGGAGTAATATGATAATGGATAATCTTTCTTCTTTTTTTGAAGACTGTGATAATATGGAAACTTTCTCTACCTTTGACAATAATTCCAAACAAATATCTCATAGATATTTGACATTAATGTCAAGCGATCTTTTCTCTTGATCCATAATATATTCCTTGAATTTCCCTTATCCATAAACAATACATCAATATGATCTGGGTCTCAATTCTGATATATACCTTTCTGTATATAGATGTAGCTTTGAAGTTCATCTTTTTGCTTGCATCAATATGAATGATATTATGATAATATATAGTCTGATGCAACCTTCAATCTTTTACTAACTGGTAGACAAGGGTTTGACCCCTAGTCTCTTTCTCAAGTACTCAAATGTATCCTTGGATAGTGGCTTGGTGAAGATATCAGCCAATTGTTCTTTTGATTGCACATACTCAAGTATCACCTCTTTTTCTTGAACTTGTTCTCTTAAGTAATGAAAATTGATTGCAATGTGTTTTGTCTTGGAATGCATGACTGGATTCTTGGAAATGTTTATTGCACCGGTGTTATCATAATAGATAATCACTCATACTAAGATCTTCACATGCATACCTTCTAGCAACTGTTTGATCCATGTAACATTTGAGCAATTTGTAGCAGCATCAACTTATTCTTCTTCTGTAGTAGACTGTGAGATGCATCCTTGCTTCTTGCTAATCAATGTGACAATTCTGTCACCCATAAATAATGCTCCTCCAATTGTGCTCTTCCGGTCATCAAGATTTCTAGCCCAATCAGCATCGGTAAACACCTTATGTTCAAATTTTCATTCTCTTCTATACCATAAGCAAAATTCCTTAGTATTATTTAGATATCTTAAGATTCTTTTCACAACAATCATATGTGATTCCCTAGGGTTAGCAGAAAATCTAGCAACAATTCCTACTGCATGTGCAATATCTGGTGTAGTGTGTACAACATGCATGAGTTTTCCAATCATTGATTTGTACAAAGTATAATTTACCTCTGTTGTCTTGTCTTCCTTTGTTAATTTGCATCTAGTAGCCATCGATGTTCCAACTGGTTTGGAATCTTCCATCTTGAATATTTTCAGGACCTCTTTGATGTATTTGGACCGTGTAATGAAAATTCCTTCACTTTGTTGAATGATTTGTAGACCAAGAAAGAACTTGATCCTACCAAACATAGAGATCTCAAACTCTTTTCTCATCTCATCAGAAAATGACATACATAGTATATCATTACCTCCAAATATGATGTCATCAACAAATATTTTAGCAATCAAAGTGTTAGCATCAGTATCGTTTTTCAAATAAAGATTACTATTTCACTAGTCCTTATGAATCCAATACTTATTAGATAGGAATGAAGTTAATCATACCAAGCTCTAGGAGCTTGTTTTAATCCATACAAGGCTTTTTGAAGTCTACATACCATGTTCCTCTGGTCTGGATCTACAAACCCTTCTGGTTGCTCAATGTATACCTCTTCTTCAAGTATTCCGTTTAGGAATGCTGACTTGACATCCATTTGATATACTTTGAATCCTTTGTATGTAGCATAAGCAAGTAGTATTCTTACTCCTTCTAGCCTAGCAATTGGTGCAAAGGTTTCTCCATAGTCTATACCTTCCTCTTGTGCATACCCCTTGCATACTAGTCTTGCTTTGTTCCTTGTGACTTCTCCATTCTTGTTCAACTTATTCCTGAATATCCATTTTGTACAGATGACATTCTTGTCATCTGGTCTTGGCATAAGTGACCATGTTTTTTTCTTCTCAATCTTCTTAAACTCATCATTCATAGCACTTATCCATTCTTCATTATTTAGTGCAACATTGACAGATTTTTCCTCAAACTCACAAATTAAGCAATTTGAGTTTAAAGACTTACTTCTTGTTCTTATACCAACTTTTTTATCTCCTATGATCTAGTCCTCTAGATGGTTCCTTCTTACATATCTTGCAAGTATAGGCACAACTCTTTGTGTATCAGCTTGATCTTCATTACCTTGAACATTATCTTGATCATTATCCTGACCGTCGATAACAACATTATGACCGTCGGTTGCAACATTCTATTGTTCTGGAATTAAGCACTGTTGCTCGGGTAGAGTTATGGGTTCTTCACAATATACAAACTTGTTGTAGTCCTCTGGTTCTTTTGTGCTTTCCATCTCATTCTTTTCTTCTAATTCATCAATCGTCACATTTTCACTTTCAACTATTTTGTTAGAAGCCTTGATTAGACATTTAAAAGCTTTTCTCTTGGTAGAATTCCCCAGAAAAATACCTTCATCACTTTTAGTGTCAAGCTTTCCATTTCTATCATCCTTTAAGACATAACATTGACTACCAAAGATCTTTTAGTAACTTACATTGGATGTTTTACCATACCTGCATAGATCATAAGTTGTCTTCTTTGTGTCCTTCTTCAATTGTACTTTGTTAAGTGTATAAATAGTAGTGCTGACATCTTCCCTCTAGAAGATTTGGGTGATGCCTTTCTCTATCATCAGTGTTCTTACACAATCAACTATTGACTTGTTCCTTCTCTAAGCAATCCCATTTTGATGTGGTGTTCTTGGTGCAGAAACCTATCTTTTTATACCATGCTCATTACAGAAATTAGTGAATTCATCTGATATAAATTCTCCTCCTCTATCTGATCTTCAACATTTTAGATCCTTACCACTTTGATTTTCTACCATAGCCTTATACCATTAAAACATCTTGAATGCTTCAGACTTTTTCTTGTAGAAACATGATTGTCATCATTCTAGAGTAATCATCAACAAAGAGAATAAAATATCTATCTCCATAATAGCTCTTTTTCCTCATAGGTCCACATAAATAAGTATGGACTAATTCTAGAATATCATTAGATGTATGGGTTTTACTTTTGAGACTAGACTTTGTCATTTTACCTTTTTGACAATTTTTGCACATGATGTTGTCTGGCTTTGTCATCGTCGGTAAGCCTCTTACACTTCTTCTTTTTCTTCTTATTCTTTTGATTATTTTCATCATGTTGTCAAAATTCACATGACACAATCTTTTGTGCCACAACCATATATCTTCATTTCTAGTCATTAAGAAAGTGGTGTTAGTATCATTCAGATAGAATAAGTTACCTTTAGTCTGTTCACTGGTACCAATCAGTTTTCCTCATTCATTGAAGATCTTTACCTTCTTGTTTTCAAATGCTACTCTGTGACCTAAATTATTCATCTGAGAAACACTCAATAGATTATAATTCAATCCTTTTACCCAATAAACATTTTCACATTTAATTCGGTTATTCAGCATTATAGTTCCCTTACCTTCAACTGGATAAGGTGTATCATTTCCCATTCTTACTGTACCACCATTATAATACTCAAAAGTGTTAAAATTTTCTTTGTCACCAGTCATATGGTGAGTGTAGCCACTATCTATAATCTAGATGTCATTCTTACTAACCTTAGATATGAGTGCATTTTCTTCATACCTTTCATCTTCATCTAAACTATCCTTCACAGCTACAAATACCATCTCAATGTCTTCATCAGGTTCGGTGTTAGTATCTTCATCTTTGCAAGCAACTAGGTAGCTATCCTTCTTGCATTTATCCTTGTAGTCTCAAGTATCTCTTCTTTCTAATTGTCGGTAACTTCTGTAATCTTTGTTATCACCTCTATTAGATTTCTTCTCAAAAGATCTGTCATCACTTCTGTCATCTTTTCTTCTGTTAGGACATCTTGCAGTAAAGTGTCCAATCTATTTACAATTAAAGCATACAAGTGGTAACTTGCCTTTGTATTAACCTTTGCCTCTCTGTATTCTTCTAGCCACAAGTTCTTCTATTTCATCTAGATCTTCTTCTTCACTTTCACTTTCACTTTCACTGTCCCTTCTAGATGAGTATCTATGATTAGATTTGCTTATTTTCATAGAAGACTTAAATGTAGACTCTAAACTTGGTAAGACACTGTTATCAAAGTTATTCATCTCAAATGAAATTAGTCTACCAATTAAACTATCAAGAGTAACGGTATTGTTTGCTACTGCTCTCATTTCTTGAATAGCAAAAACTCTAATAGCATATATAGACAATAAGGTTCATAAGATTTTACTTACCACTGTTTCCTCTTCAAGTGTACCTCCAACACTTCATATAGCATTGACTACTTCTTTTATTCTTGTGATGTATTGAGTGATGTTTTCTCCTTCTTTCATTCTGAGATCATCAAATTTTCCTCTAAGGCTTTCTTCCTTGGCTCTCAGAACATTTGTAACACCACCATGTACAAGCTTCAATTTATCCCACATTTTTTTTGCAGTTGTGCAATCTTTGACATCTTCAAATTTAGCATCAGAGAGAGAGGAAGAAAGCTCTATGAACATGCAGTTGTGCTCATGCTTCACTCTAAATTGATCTAGTATTAATGATCCTATGGGAAACACATATTCAGTATCTAAGTATTGAGTAACATCATTACCAATACCTAATAAGTGGAGTCTTATCCTACTTTGCCATGAAGCAAAGTTGTATTTTTTCAACTTGGGCACATCTCGTCTATTCATGTTGTGATCTTTACTTAGGTCTTGAAACCTTCCTTCTAAGCACACAAGCTCTGATACCAATTGTTAGTAATAACTGAGAGGGGGGGTGAATCAGTGGCCTCAAAAATTTATCCTTTAATCACTAACCACCAATCAAATACATCTTAGATTATTAAGTCCCTACAAGATGCATACCATGAAATAATTATAATAATTAACTGTCTGTTGGTTTTCCTTTTCTGACCTTATTCTCCTTGATTACCGATAAGCAGTAAAACTATTTACCGATACTCAGTAAATATACAGAGTATACCAATCAATCCATAAATGCATATGTGAAATGTAAAATAGTAAAGTAATAAACCATACACACATAACACATGGATTTTAACATAGAAACCCTGTTAAGGGAAAAACCACTGGGACCGGTACCCCAAATTTTCACTCTTCTGAAGTGAGCCCTATTTGGAGCCAATCCTGTTAAAGGTTACAAACACACTGTTAGGTGTGACCTTGTTAGAGGATTTTAATATGAGTCTATCACTTGATATTTGACATGTATATGCTACCAATATTGATCAACCTCTATGTGCACAATAGGTATCTGGCATATCTGGTGCTACCTAACTACATTAGCCTCCTTCTTAGACTGTGTGTCGGTATCAGGCACTAAATTCTATCTTCATGATAAACATTTTGGCAATCTGTTAGGATATACCTCAATTCTAGAAGACTGTTAAGTCCTTCTCTATTAAGAGACTTGATGCTTCAATGGTTAAACTGAAACACTATGACCTGTTTCTAATGCAACTTGAATTACAGATTTTCAGATCTATTTAAGTACATTACCTCTTTGATCAATGTATCAATTCAATTCTTTGTGCTCCACACTTTCTAATTTGTGATGTTGTGCTTCATTTTTCATCGATGTCTGTAGAATTCTTTAGCTCTCCTTTAGCTTGATTGATTAGGACCGTATGAAGTTCTTCTTCATTAGTTTCTCTTCAGCATCCTCTTTTTATTCACTCCCCTTACTGTGTATGTGATTGTGGAAATGAATTATGCTTGTCTCTTATATAGATATGATATGCCTTAATTCTTGAATCTTGATTCTTGATTCTTGGCATGAAAAACAATCCAGCCAATTTGATTTAAAGCTTTAACTCCTGATTTATCTCATAGTTATCTTCTTGCCAACTGTACAAATCTTCTTTATATCAATTACTTAACTCTGGTCAAATAAAATAAATAAAAAAACTAGTTAAGTCTATCCTTAAGCTCTGCCAGCTAGATATTTTGTCATTTTTTGAACTCTTTATTCTGTCGGTCAACTCTGTAGTTAGTCGTCGGTGATAACTACCAGTTCCATTGGTGTGAGTCCAATCAACTTTGGGATCCTCATCCATCGGGCATCATTGTATTTTTCTCATCGAGTAACTCTATTTTTAGCTCATCGGATATCACGATGATTTTGCTTCATCAGGCAATACTGTCTTCTGCTTGTCGAGTATCACTATGACTTTTGTTCTTTTCCTTTACCAATGGTGTGCTCTCTGTCAATGTTGTCTGTCACTTAGTGAATACTTGACTTTTATGCATTGCTAAAAGCATAATCTCTATTCCATTGATTCTCTAAAATCTTTTGCATTATGTACATGACCATACAGATGATATCAAGTTGACATCAATGACAATACAAACCATTAACTAATTTAATGCCTTGCATTATCTTCAACTTAACATTTATCAAATATTCAATCAGTTACATGTCATCAGTGACAACCCGACCACCATTAGATTGAACTTGAGATGAACGGCTCGCGCTAAGTCTTCGAGACAAAAAGAGAATATTCCTTTCCCTTTAGAGACCTAGCGACACAAAGCAATCACGTAATCTCTAAAGGAAAATGAATATACAATGCAGGTTAGGATATTACGTGACTGGTTTTGAAAGGTATTGCGTACATGGGTAAAGGGATTTTAAGTGGCAAGGAAAAGGTAACTTCAAATTGAAATTGGCTGAGACATTTAGGGTTTTTCTCAATTTTTCTCATGAAAAGACACCAAGGGCTTAGGGTTTAGGCCAGAGGCCAAAAATAAATTGCAGAGACTAGGAAAAGAAGCATGGAACCATGAAAATTTGTCAAGTGCTAACAAGCAGTTATCGAGCACGTTACCGAGTAGACTCCAAAAGATACTAAACCAAAGTAAACATATTTTTTTGGTTGATCAGGATTGCCAAAGAACCCAAGATGCTCTTGCATCATTAATTAAATTAAATCATGGTTTAGGATTAAATAAAGTTTAATTCATTTAATCATGTAGATTTAGAGAAAAGGGTAATGGGGGGATTTAAATAAATAGAATTTATTCAAAAAGGTGATTTTATGGAGGAAGATGTATTAAATTTAATTTAACATATTAGGGAAATTTGGATGGATTTGAAGAATTGGTTAGGAATATAAATTATATAATTAAATATTCAAATTTAATTATATGATAGAAAACTTGGGACATTAATTAAATAACTTTTATTTAATTAGTAAATGCATTTGAACCAATTTTTAGTGTATATATTTTGCCCCTCTTTTAATCAATTTGTGGGCAACACGTTGATTCAAAGAATACTTGTTAAATGTCCCTACCTAGTTTGGTGATGTGATTTGATTAATGCTCATGATGTTGAAAATTTATTTAAGGTGATTCCTTATATGGTTTCCTTGATGCTTTAGATCTGTATGCCCCCTCAGGAGGTAAATGGGAAAGATTATGTGATTTTCTGCCCATTTCTAATTTATCTCTCGATAAATTGGATGTGAAAAAAATGTCCTGGTTGAATCTGATCAAACAGATCGATAGGTTGATGTTTGATTGCATAACCTCATGATAGATGAGAGTCGTAGGGAGATTGATGATGTTTAATATAGAGATAGCTGATGGAGAATCATTTCTGGTTTCAGAAAGGATCCATCCTATATAAGACTATTGGAAGTCTAATATGGGAAAGAAGTAACTGAGAGGGGGGATGAATAAGATCTATAAAACTTCTACCAATTATAGATAAACTTATTCAACCATGTATTCATAAACATAAACTAAAATGCTATACAAGATGTAACATATAATCATATCGATATGAACACATAACACAAAGATTTGATAACCCATAAACACTTGAAGGTAAAATTGGGGTGGGGATGACACCCACAAATATTCACTACTACATTAATAAAGTATGCATGTTAGGGCTACACATTTTTCATCACTTTCAATGATCTACCCTATGAGGGTTTTACCATTTTAAGAGCTTATAGACTTATACAGTCTACCTTGTTCAATGATTTAAACTTACAAAAAAGTAAGCACTCTGTTAAGAGATTTACAAAGACCTATTAGGACCACTATGTTAAGAGATTTACCCTAATTCACTAGCTAGAATTTATCAGTACATGATCATTCAGCCTATACTACAAATGATGATAACAGATCACCTCTTTCCAACTCTTAACTAATCTCTTAATCAGTATTATCTTTGTTCTTCTGTTCACTTCTCTACTCAGTCACTCTGTATGTTCAATGCTTTAGATATGCAAAACCTAAATATACTCCTGATCTCTTCTCTTCACATCCATATCCACACTCATACAATCGCACATGTATGCATGAAAATGGGAAAGTACCTGTAAGATTCATAGTAGACACACACACTTTAATAAAGTCTTTACGTGGTTAGTGGGTTAGAAAATACAAAATTGAAATAAAAATCTACACTAACTGACAATGACCCATTGCCTTCTAGTAGGAAGGAGTATGTTTTTTCTCTTAGGTCATCACAAACTTAGTGACTACACCTGTTCTAAATGAAGGATTTTCATCTATTATGATTAATATAAGATAATATGCAAGATACAGATTTGTGGTTAATCCAATCTAATTAGGTTGATATTAAGCACTAAATTAAATGTGATTGATTCATTTTAAAGCACTAAATGAAATGTTAGTAATAACTCAGAGGGGAGGGGGGTGAATCAGTGGCCTCAAAAATTAATCCTTAAATCAACCCTTAAAACTATTAACCACAAATTATGACTCTAGTTATCTTCTATCCTACAAGATGTATGCCTTGAAATAATTATAAAAAATTTCTACTTGTCAAATTGCTTTATAAATCTTTCTTCTATATGATTACCGATAAGCAGCCATCTATTTACAGAAATATAGTAAATATGCAGAGTATACTGATCGATCCATAATTGCATATGTGACATGTAAAGCTATAAAGAAATGAATCATAAACACATGACACACAGATTTTTAACGTGGAAACCCTGTTAGGGGAAAAACCACTGGGATCGGTACCCCAAATTTTCACTCTTCTGAAGTGAGCCCTGTTAGGAGCCAACCCTATTAAAGGTTACAAACACACTGTTAGGTGTGACCTTGTTAGAGGATTTAAAAGATAGTTTGTCATCTAGTATCTGGCATCGAATGCTACCATCCTTGATCAAACACTCACTTGGCCTGTTAATAGGTATCAGGCTTATCCAATGCTACTTTTATGATCAAACATTTTGATACTCCTTGGAATATATCTCAATTGTAAAAGACTTTTAAATCCTACTCGGTTAAGAGACTTGATGCTTCAATGGTTAAACTAAAACACTAATGATCTGTTCATACATACAATTCAATTGCAGATTTTTAGATCTATTGTAAGTCCATTACCTCTCTAATCATTATAATCAAGTATACCTTTGCTCCACACTTGTTCTACTTTGTGATGCGTGTCTCACTATTTGTCAGTGTCTGTAGAATCTAACTCTTTCCTCAGCTTGTTGATCAGCACTGAAAGAAGACTTTGTACTCCTTCAAATTTCCGTTAGCATCTTTCCTCTTCTCTCTTGTTCACCCCACACTTCATAAGGAATTGGGTTTGTCTCTATATAGACATGATTTCCTCTTTTCTTGGCTTTCTTGATTCTTGGTGTGTTCAACAATCTTTGCCAATAGATTTAAAACAAATCTCCAATTTGATCTCCTAGAGATCTTCTTACCAACTGGACAAAGCAGCTTTAAATCAATTACTTATCTCCAACTTTATCTGGATGATTAAAACAATGATTTGTATTAGTTAACTCTATCTTTAGCTCTTGATAGCTAAGCATTTTTTCATTTTTTGAACTCTCTATTCTATTAGTCAACACTTCAGTTAGTTATCAGTTATAAATGACTGTTTCATCGATGTGACTTTAGTTGTCTTTGGGATCTCCGTCTGTTGGGCAACACTGTAATTTTGTTCGTCAGGTTACTCTATGTTTTGCTCGTTGGTAATGTTGTGCATTTCCTTGTTGGGTAACACTGTGACTTTTTTATTTTACTCTAACCGTCGGGTGCACTCCGTCGGTGTATATAGTCACTTTGTGAATACTTGACTTGTGTGCATTATTGATAGCATAGACTTTGTTTCATCGGTTCTTTGAAGTCTTTGGCAGTATTTCCATGACCATATAGATTACATTAAGTTGAAATCAATGAAAATACAATACATTAACTCATTTAATGCCTTTCATGATCATCAACATAATATCTTCAAACATTCAATCAGTTACATGTCATCAATTAAGCACTAAATGAAATGTGATTGATTCATTTTAAAGCACCAAAGTAAATATGCTCTAGATTAGATTTGCATGCTTAAAACAAAGGTAAACTAAGCTAAGATAATGAAAGCTAAAATGACAAATGTTTTAATGAAAAATATAACATAATAACAATAATAAAAGTTAGGAACTGTGTGAAGGAAAAGAGTTTCTCTTTTATAGAAATATCTCTCGAATCGACGGTCGAGATCGAAATGTTTCCAAAATGGTGGATAGTGGAGAATCAGTTAACTGAGTGGAACTAGATTGTTTCCATTTTGATAATCAGTCAACTGAATTTGATGATGTCATATGCATTTTTAACAATTTAAATGATTTTGAATGCACATTTTTGTTTTTATAATTAATTTAATTCCCTTTTTTATTTAATTGACAAATTTGTATTTTTACTTAATTAATATTTAGAATATTAATTAAATAATTAGTCTAAAGTTTTTATGCCAATGTAATATGATTTTATGGATTAATTAATTAATTAAGTAAGATGATTGATTAGGACCTAGGGTTTAGGTAAGATCAGTTCAACATTGATGAATTGCATGTTTGATTTAGGACATAGAAAAATCAAGGTTAGGGTTTCTTGATTAATTGTTGAGATTGGGGGTCTATGGTTTAGATGACCATTTTTAGGTGATTAAATTTGACCCTCTTTAGATTGATGTGGGATCAACAAATTGATTCAAAAACTTGTTAGTGATAAGACCCAGAATAGTTCAATTTGTAGCGATGAAACCATTCTTTTAAAGAAGACTGACTCCAAGCTTGATTGGATGAAGATCGATCAAAAGATATAAAAAAGAATGCTCAGTTTGATTTGAAGAGATGAAACTAAACATCTGTTAATAACTCTTAAACCTTTTGATTGGTTTGAATGAATAACCAATTTGATTTGAAGCAATGAAACTGATTACCGTTAAGAGATTTGACTAGCAAGAAAATTGACTTGATTTGAAGCGATGAAGCCAATTTGATCAATGTATCTAGTTTCAATAATGAATAGCTCATATACAACCGATCTTGTCTGGTTTCTAGTGTATTCACCACTATATAAGACCATTGATTAGATTTCTTTTCTTTTAAGATGATCTCAACTTGATTTGATGCGATGAAAATGAGATGCCCCAAGCAACGGGGTTTTTATTAAGTATGTAATCACAGGAATGTTGATGTCCTAATCCTGCCCCCTTAAGAGTGAAATATAAATATGGCTAGGTTCCCCAGTGATGAGAAGCAATTTGATTGATAACATGATGGAAGGAGAAGCAGATTTGATTAGAAAGAGGTCCCAAGCGGTTAGGACAAAATCTATACTTAATGAGAGGTTGCGGTGACCAAGATTGACCAAAAGTATGATACATGGATTGATTAGAAGAAAAGAATGAGAGATTTCCATTGGTTGTGCAAGTGGTCAGCTGTAGTTGACTGAAAAGGAAAATGTCAGATTTTGATTTTGATCCTAAAAATGGAATTAGGATAGTCAAATTAGCAAGGGGCGTCATGTTCACGCACAACTGACCACTTGGAAAAAGGAAGATTGATCGATAATAACCTTAGATTCTTCACATTGGAGAGAGATATTAATATTATGTAGATTTTAACACCATGCAGATGCAGATGCAAGACTAACATGAATGCAACCTAAGGTGTAGTCATTGAAGCTTTACCATTGAAAATTTTCATCATTGATCATTTTTAGAACATCGGAGTCGATACAATCCTTACTAGTGCCACTGTGACCATAAGAATATGAATATAACTTTCATCAGATAAGATATGAGAAACTAACATAAGCATTGGGGCACAACAGACAAGATGAACTGAACGTTGTTTCTAGTTTATGTTGCAAGAGTACACAAGTATGGAGGCATTCAAATTCAAGATAACCATGAGTGTGATCTTGCATAAACAAGTAGAGCAATAAAAATCAAGGAGATATTTCTGACCTCACCATGGCGTACAAATAAATAGGATTGAGGGATGTGAAACTTTTCTTCCTTAATGCATGATCTCTTATCACATACACCTAGTTTATTTGACATTGCTGGATCATCGGGATCACACCAACAAGTAGTATACAAAGAAAATATTAGTGAAATCAATGAGAACAGACAACATACAAATAGAATTTCAACATACTTTAGGTAGTTTAAATTTTTTTGGATGTGTATATGTATGAGCTATTGAGAAACCCAATTGTTCTTGTGAGTGCAATGTGTTTGATTTGTATCGATCTGTTGTTTACATTTACAGTATCCAATGTGTGTTAAGAAACATAGATGCATCTAAAGATAGTGTTAAGAAACACTTTTGATTAGGGTATTGAGAAACACCTGTTTGTGTCAGTAGCGAGTTGTCCTTCAGAAGTGACAAGATTACTGACTCTGGTATAAGCCAAAGATGTGATATAATTTGGGGACCCATGTCCCTAGTATAAAATGATGATGACTGACTTGACTCATAGTGCGAGGACAAACTTGATTTGATTTCCCCAAGGTTATGACTCTGGATCAGTTTCAATCCTGGAGGGTTCTTAGAAGAACCCAAGTGTCACAAAAGTGACGGAAAGGTATATACAAACTAAAGTAAAAGATTGCCAAGACTGAGAATTGATAGATGGAGCGATGAGTACAAGAGATTTCTATTTACAAGGTGTTCACCTTCTCGGCAGAGATTCTATTTTTTCTACCATGGCGCCTGTTTACTAGGTTTTCACCAAGGCACTTTTTCTTCTTTTTTTAATTTTTTTAATTTTTCCATTTTTTCATTTTATAAATTTTTTAATTTTTCTCTTTTTTTAATTTTTTTTAGAGATTACCCATTCTCAAGAAAGATCACATTGGTTTTGCCCCCAATTTCTAGGAAGGTAGAGGTCATTACAAATGGATTAGAAAGCTAATGGATGAGGCGAATAGAAAATGATGGATGAAGAGGGTGAATGCAACCCTTAAAGACGGTCTTGTCAAGATTACCCAAGCAAGGGAAAAAGAATAATATAAGAATGTAGGCTCATGGAGTAGTGCTGGATAGTATATAGGATGATGACCTAATGTCATGAAAAGCATGTAGTCCAAAAGAGTGGACATGTCAAGAAGTTTTTGAGAAATTATTTTGCATTTTTTTGTTCTTCATTTTGATCAAGATCAAGGGGTCAATTTGATGGGATATAGCTATGATAGCACAATTAGGATAAAGGGTGATGAATTCTACGAGTGAATGGTTTGGATGATGGGAGGAATGCTCAGAGATAGGAAGGATAGGATTGAGATAAGAAAGATCACTATAGGGTGAGATGGATGAGAGAAAGTGAATAGGATGATGGAAATGATAATGAATGTCAGGATACATGATGCTCATGGATAGGTTCAACCTTGTCAAGATTACCAATAGGAACGTGGATTTTCATGGGCTTACTAGATGTAAGATATGATAGAGAAGATGACATGGAAGGAACTTGCCCCCAAGTGAAGAGTGCAAGTAAGAGGGTAAAAGAACAATAATCTATCACCCCTAAGGACAATTTGGGGTGCTCATTCATGTTATAATCAACCGAGTAAAACTTGGCTAAGTCCCACATGACCGAGTTTACGTGGGCGCCACGCAACACCACACGGCGCTGAGTGGCACCTACGTGGCCTGGTACTCTCAGCTGAGTACCTATGGGCTGAGTTATACTTGGTCAAGTATATTAAAAGCACAATAATTTGTCACCCCTAAGGAAAATTTAGGGTGCTCATTCACGTTATACTCGGCTGAGTAGAACTTGGCCGAGTCCCACACGACTGAGTTTATGTGGGTTCCATGCAGTGCTGAGTGGCGCCTACGTGGCCTAGTACTCTCAGCAGAGTACCTCTTGGCCAATTTATACTCGACCAAGTACATGAATCATTTTAAAAACCCCAAAATAGCCCACTAGCCCCTCATTTGCACTTTGAGGGGCTAAGATTCAGCATGTGGAGGTGAAGAAGAAAACTCGATCGAGTTCGAGGTAGGTCCCTTTTTTTTTTATAAATATTTTACTGTATTTATGAATATGTGTAAAATGATTTTTTTTTATCTAGCATTATAATATAATTTTTTTTCTTCATTTTCTAGAAATGAATTTTTTTAGGTTGAATATAATTGATATTATTTCAAAACATTTAAACGCAAACCCAAACTTAAATGCAAACTCAAATTTACACATAATTTAACCAAAATTTTGAAACATAAATGCAAACCCAAATACAAAATTCTAAAACATAAATGCAAACCCAAATAAAAAATTCTGAAAAATAAACGCAAACCCAAATCCAAAATTCTGAAACATTTATATGTAAACTTAAAAGCAGGTAAAATCATATAATTTAACCAAAACGTAAACTAAAAAAATAACTATGTATCATTTGAGATTATGTAGGTAATTAATTTAAGATATATATGACTATATTTATTACTTGAGAACGTGCCAAAAATCTATCACAACTTGATCATTCTATCTACATTTTCATTACGTACTCAATTTTCAATATTAGTACATAACAAAACCCTAGAAGTTTTACGTACTAGGTTACATAAATCAATTTTTATATAAATTAAAATCTTAGAATCACTTAAAATTTATACATACATGTGGAATATTTTTTTATGTATTTGTGCTTAAGGTGTTGTCATGAATATTTTTGTTCAAATGGACATACATATATATTATGTACAGATATCTATGTTAACTTTCATGTACATGTGTGCAATTTTCATTGTTTAAAATTTCTGAACTTTTATTTGAAAAAATGTTTCATGTTGAAGATGTAAATTTAATTTGTTTAAAATTTAAATATGTATGTAGATCTAGATATTTTTTAATTTTTTAATTTAAAAACATGTTCTTTTTCAACACATGTACATGCATATTTAAATTGATTTCCTGTACTGAATGTACACATGTATATGCCCACTTGCAGTGAGTGCACTTTTTATAGACTCTAGATATCACATTTCTACATCAAATGGCTTCTACTGGTTCAGACCCTAGCATTCATCATTTTGGTTGTATTCCTGGTTCTAGTCCGTTTGCCATAAAAATTTTGTGATCCTCATGCTCTTTTCTTTCCTAAGTCAGAAGTGTCTCATCCTCGTTTTATCCCTATGAAATTTTTGGGTTTTTAGGTAAAAATCTCCATGAATAATGCAAAACCTCAAAACCCTAGGTCTTGTTTTAAAGCCAAAATGCTGAAAAACCCTAAAATGTTCATCAGGTTTCTATTTTGACGTTACCTTTTTAAACAACTTAAGTCATGTGTCTTTTACCACTGTCACATAGTCGCTTGATCCTAATAGTATATTCCTTGTTGTTGTGAGACTTGGTGATTAACTATTGTTGGGATGTCTCTTAATTAAACAAAATATTCTTTATGTTTTCTGAGACTTGGCGGAGCCCTTTTGTCGCAAAGTCTCCAAATAAAGAAGCACGTCAGCATTCAGCAGTAGGGAAAATAGTTAAGTCAGGATGTCGCGTGAAGAAGCCAGCAATTAGAAAATGTTTATGAGACTTAGTGATTAGTTTAGTCATGGGGTCTCCAAATAAGTTAAAGGTATTAATGAATACTTAGTGACTTAGCAGAGCCATCAGATGCAAAGATGAAAAGATCAACGGTGGTCATGAAGTCTCTAATTAAAAGAACTTAAAGGTAAAAGTGCTCACAATAATGAGATAACTATTTGTCACGAAGTCTCTGAATTAAAGTCAGAAGTTGAAGTAAGTCATGTAGTCTCTGAAAGATTTGTCAACTAACATTTGTAATCAGCAATTGAGTGATCAAGGTAAGTCGCGGGGTCTTGTAAAGAAAAATAACATTCAGCGACTTGGAGACAACTGTAAAGGATAAAGATAACCATCAGTCATGGATTCTCTAAAAAAAATTTGAGTTAAGTGTTTTACCCAGTGACTTTGATTCCTTCAGTTGCGTTATCGCCAGAAGTGGACTATGGTTAGCCAGAAAAAGAAAGTAACACAGTCGCTATATCTCCAGAAGAATTAAGGGTTAAAGATTTTGGTCAGGGACAAAGAGATACTACTCAGTCGCATGGTCGCTAAGTATGAAATTTCAAAAAAGGTGGTAGTAGCTGACATGACAACATGAATGATTCAGCATCCAATGACAATCTAGAATATTGATTACTGTGTGAAAAGGGTAGCTGAGATGTCTGACAGAGGACCAATCATATGAAGACATGTCACCTCCTTCAAATTTTATAAGGGTTTTTTGAAGATACACATATATGAATTTGATTTCCTATCACACTCATGAACTACAGCTAGGTTTTAAATTAATTTCACAGCGTGCTGAATTGAAAGTAGAATTGATGATTTTTTAAATGACGAGCTATGTACTTGAAAAGGTTACCATAAAGAATTGATCAAAAGCTCATTTTCAACTTATCTTGCATTTAGAATTACAGAGCGAAGAAGTGTTGGGTCTTTTATTTTTAGGAAGTAGAAATTGGTCAAATTGCAGAGTAATCAGTTGATTGTCAAGCCTTGAATTACTAGAATAGTGCACAGAGAGGAGTAGTGAGTCCTGAGAGAAGATTTGTTTCAATATCGGTAAAAGGGAGGATTGAAACAAAGAAAAGATGAGTAAGGCCATCAGTGTGGCTTCAACCAGTGGGAGAAGTGATGAAGTAGATGATGATACAAAAGGCAAAAGGAATTACTCTGATGAATTCCTGAAACTATTGCCAGGGTCCACACAGAATAAGAGGGACAATGTGAATGTGGTAACAGATGATTACTGTGAGATCAGATATGCCCACACTCTAGGATCAACAAGTTTTTCTCTTTATAACTACTTCTATAATAATTTTGATAAAGCCATCCCAACAGAAAACCCTTGGACTTGTGGTTTGGCTAGGTTAATTTTCCCTAATGTCTATATAGATGTAGACTTGTTTCTAGGTTTGGCCATCCACTATGATGCCCTGTCTAAGACAATTAAGAAAAATGATGGCACTTCCCTATTAATTTTGAATAGAAACTCATTTATGCAAGCCTTTGGCTTATACAATACTATGTCCACAAAAATCAATATTACTAAGCAAGAGGAGAGATATAGGTTAAAGCCAAGGATTACTAGCGGTCAATTACAGAAACACATGCATAAGGAGGTTAGGAGCCATCTTAATCCTATACCCTGTACACCAGCCTATTGCTCTAAGGACCTACATTTCTATATCAAGTATATTGCCTATGCCCTGTGTAGAGTGTTAGGGATAGATGAAGGAGCTGAGAAGATTAATGCTAGAGTTTTGATGAGGGTACTTGACTTACAAGAGGTGAATTCTAGCACCAGTTATGAATACATACAGTACATCATTGATAAGATGCATGATGGAATTGTAGCTACACAGAAGAAGATGAAGGATCCCAAAGAGAAGGAACCTAGGGTCTTCCACTATTCCATCATGATGCATCTGCTCTTACATTTTAATTTAAGGATCATGGATGTGAATAACTTAAATCCTCAGAGGATTTTCAAGGACAAGCCTAATCCCATTCAATTTTGGGTTAGGATTTGGAATTATACATCCAAGTATTGTGATTACTATGTGTTTGAGAACTAGATTGTATATCCAATACTGCAGAGCATGGGCATCAAAAAGACATGGCTTCCAATCAAGGTGCTACAACTACTGAGGCCTTGTGAGTATGTAGATAAGTGGGAGGGAGATCATAACTAGGGAGATTTCTTTCTAGAAGAGAACTTCACCATGATTAAGGTATATGGATGCACACATCCACCACATATCTTACCCTACCATGTGCCATCAAGAGTTGCTGCCATGGAATTCATCTTGCAGTTGTTATTAATAGACAATGAGCATTTTGCACCACACAGGAAGGGGACATTAACCCCTATAAAATTCAAGATTTTTAATTTTACCATTGGCAAGGGTGCTATTGACTCAGTCAGTAAGTGGTTAGAGAATTGGAGAATGGGGGCAGCATCATATAGATAAATTGACACTGAGGGTTTCATGGCAAGAGTCAGGAAGCTTTCAATCCCCACAATCCCTAATACTAATGTTCATTGTACATGTATAGAGGAGGATGCAACAAGAAACCTTCTGGATGAAGATGAAATCAAAACAAGAAGGGATAAGATTCAGGAGTTGCTAAATCAGGAAAAGTAGATAAAGAGAAATGGGTTGGTTTTTTGAGGCTTTTACCCTGATTTGCACTATTTTTATAGGATCAAAGCCATGACAGATAATTTCTATGTACTTTGTCAATAGCTTGACAATGTTTTGGATAAGAAAGGTGCTCAAGAGCCTGAGCATTTAGAATCAGAATATGAAAGTGGTAGTGATAGTGATTACACCTGTCCACCTTAGTATGATTAGCCTCAACAAGATGTTGCAAATGCACCATAGTTGTAGGGAGGAGAGGGCCATATCATTAACCTTACAGAGGTTTTTTAGCTGGATGGTGTAGAAGAGCCTTCTTCTAAGAGGAAAAAAGTTGACATTGGTCAGAATTCAACTATTAGGCAGGAGAAGATAAAAAAGGTGAGTGCTCTCATTCCTAGGAATAGGTTATATGATCATAACCTAAGAAAGTTTATTAGAAAAGGGAAGACGCATCAGCTAGATGAAGAGGAGAATATAGAGTTTCCTCTGAAGGCATGCATTGATGAAATATTGATACATCAGCAACAATTTCTAAGTGATGACAATTTCATCAAGACTGATGAATTCAAGGACTTTGTAAGATGGCATAAGAAGGAGCAGATAAGGGCTCAATTGAAAGTTGATGGAGAGGAAATAGTCACTAATGAGGCCCTATTAGCCTTACAAGCATATGACCCTGACAACAAAGATGTCTCTCTAGATGAGGCAAGGCAAATGGTTTTGAACAGTGGGATATTGCTTGCTGAGGGCTGGGACTTAGCTTCAGCTTTTATCATTGACCAAATAAGGAAGTAGCCAGACCTAAAAATGGCAAGTGAAGTTTAGATGAGTGACATGATAAAGGGCTTTGGCTATATCCTAAAGTATGAAGCTTTTGCAATGTGGAGCCTTTGTCCTAAAGACCAGGAACCTCAATTGGTAAATATTCAGGAGAATATGGTGGGCAACCAAATGGTCTGGACAATGAAGAATATAGGGGATCTAAAGATTTTTTAGATCATGACTCATTGGAATCACTTGAATGAAGACAAAATAAAGCAATTTTATAAGAAGTGTAGCATTTTGATTGAGGAAACCAGTGCCCTAGCTAAAGACAGGGAGTTATGCCACATAAAGATACACCAACAGGATAAGGCAATTGCTGAGTTACTAAAGAAACTTGAGGAAAAACCTGAGGTGGTTTATGAACCTTCAGTGAAACCTTTACAGATAGAAGAAAGGGAAAAATTAGAGGAGGTAGTTGAAAAGGAAGACGTGGGCTAGAATAAGAATGAAATAGCCCTAAATGCATTTAAGTGCATTCTGCAACATAAGATTGACATACTTAAAGATAAAATAGATGTTGTCCTCAATGCCTATAATAAGTTTCCCACCTTACATACTGAAGTGATGGGGTACATTGCTATATTAAACCCCTATTTTTCCAATTGGTCTCCTAGGGTTCAATTATTTGAAAAATTTGCTTCCTTGCAACCCTTAAGATTAGATTTACCTAAGGTAGTAACTGAGGTTGACAATGAAATTAAGAAGGTCAACATAGCCTTATCATTCTTCAAGGGTAAGTTAAACCAAGTAGAGGCCAAGTTGAGCCTATTTTCTCTAGATTTCAATAGATTTGTTCCTCCTCTAAAAGGAGAAGATGATCAACTGAAGGCCTTAGTGGCCTGGACGAGTGAATTTGACAATAAGATGCCTAGTAATGAGGCATTCCTTTTAGGATCAGATTTAGATTTGGAAGGCTTCAATAAGATTTTTGATGAAGCTTTCAAAGCAGAGACTGACATCAACAAATTCCTAGTAGATGTCAAAAACATCACCGATGTCAGGTGGGAGAGGAAAAAGGGAAAGGTACAAGCACACAAAGCTTTAAGTGGCCTATGGAGGATGAAGTGACAACATGGGAACTGATGACTAGGCCCAAGAAAAAGAAGCCTGTAGTGGAGGAGGAAATTCTAGATGACAAATAGAAGGGAACACTTGGTGCCTGACCATTGAGCACAGGGAAAATTAGTTATTACAAAGGATAAGTGTAGGTGAGCCTATAAGGGCGGTCATTTGACTTTGATATAAATATTAGAAGCTACCCTGAATACTGTCAAACAAATTCGCTAGTTTCCAGAAAAGATAAAGAGTATTAGATTTCATCCCCTGATTTTGTCTTTCCACCGCTTCTACATTCACATTTTTTGTCTTTTCTCTATTTTTAGGGTTAGGTTTCTAAAACCATCCAAAGCTTGTTGCATCCTAACAAAAAAGGATTCCAAGATGGTTAAGGACCTATATATAGACCAAATTTGTAAAAAGTAGAAGGATGAAATATATTGCAAAATCATACTTTTTGAATTTGTGTCTGTGTTTTCAAGCTTTTAAGCTTTTCATATATTAAAGCAGGATCATATCAATAAAATACGGTGCAATTTTACTCTTTTCTATTGTTGTCTCTTTATTTCTTGTGCATGCTCTTTTATGTTTAAATCTGTAAGGCTTTTTTAAGCATTTTGGTTACAAGGTAACTATTTAATTACTTGCAAGTTTCTTTCAAAGAAAGAACTAAGTTTTATGAGTAGTTTCAGTGAGAATAACATTTTTTAAGGATTTGATACAATATTCTAGGGGTAATAGGATAATTTGTAAGGCAGTCTATCTAAATTGCATGTATGTTGTAAGGCAGCTTACAGTATTTAGTTTCTATGAAACTTTAGCTTATTAACTTTGTAGCCCATAGGATAGGCACTGATCTAGGATTTGGTCTGATAATCTATCATCATCCAAGTAATCAAAACCATTCAAAATCATTTTAATCAAAATTCTTCTGTTACTAAAAACAAATGAGTTGAACTCATTAAGGACTCATATTAGTAGGATATTGTCCATCTTAATGATTCCTTAGAGAGTGAATCAATTAGGTTATCCCTCCTGAAAAGGAAGAAGGATGAAAGTCCTTGTATCACTGGTTAATGCTATATTTATAACCATGGTTTGTCTTGTTAAGTTTTGCATTTGGTTATGTCTGGTCATATGCAGAATGTTTCATAAGTTAGCTTAATAACTCCTCATAGCAAATCAGTGTCCACATTAGTATATATTGTGTAATCAGTAATCATAAAGAGGTAAAACCTACCTGAGTATATGTGGAGCTCAAAAATGAAGAAGGATCTATCCAATCCAAATAAATTAGGCTTTTCTTGGCTTGAAACAGTATTAAAGGTTATAGTGTTCAATTAGTTTATCAAGCACTGTGTTTTATGCAAGAAAAAACCCTAACAAATTGGCGACTCTGTTGGGGATTAGAGATTATAAAGTCTGGTTAAGAAACCTTAGAATATCTTAGTACAAGTATTCAGAAACCCCTGGTGTTTCAAAGATTAAATTTTTACAAATATTTTTTGGTAGTTGTTGTCAAAGTATCATTTCATAAGTGTTTATTCATCCAAATTTATTGGGTGGCGACTCTAAAAGGAAATCTCTGAGATTAGTGCAAATTGAGTGAATGTCTATCAGAATGAATACTAGGTCAAGGATGAGAACAGATCCTAAAAAAGTATTGTATGGTGGACTCCCATCATCCTTAAGAATGGAAATGTCTTGGAGAAAAAAGAGAAATCCAGTTAACATGGATGAGACCCCTCCAAGAGGTAAAGAGGGTAATGTTAGGAGAGATATAAATACCACTTAGCATTCTCATGATGGAAATACTTCAAAGTATGAAGAAGCTACTGAAAGGGTATTAGAAACACCCATAGTCACCTCTACTTCAAATGAGAGAGAAGAGACTAGTACATCTAGTTCAGATTCAAAAGATGCTCCCTTTGATATGCTAGCAAATGAAGAGAAGTTCATCTTGAAACAACTTGCCCTGGTTCAACAAATGAAGAGAGATTGAGAAATGAGAAAGAAAAAGAATGACCATAAAAATGTTGATAAGAATAGAAGAAAATCTTCAAAGCATCAAAGTATGAAATATACAGAGAGGTCTCAGAGGGACCAAGAAATATCATTCACTCATAAGGCTCCTATTTCACAAAAGGATAAAGGAAAGCAAAAGATGGGTGAGAGTAGGAATCAAGAACCTAAATTCCAAAATCCTTTAACTGAGCAAATGTCCAAGTTGGACATTGATTTAGAGAAATTGAGAATTGAAAGAGAAACCTTGGAAAAAATGTTGGAAAAAGCACAAATGGAGGCTACTAATGTTGAAATGAAGAAAAAGATAGATTTTTTATAGTCTTCAAAATATGCTTATGATGGCCCAGAGAATGTTACTGCTTCTAAAACAAGGGCCACTACTGCTAAAGAGGATGATAGCTTTCAAAGGAAACCATTGTACACTAAAAGGTACAAACAATTTGATTTTTTTGGTATTCCAGGATATCCTAATGCTTTTCCTAAAGATGTGGGTGATATAGGAGAAAAACTCCCAAAGTTTGTAGGTAATAATGTTATATCTTGTGAAACACATCTAAGAAAATTGATTGATTTTGTTGATGATCTGAATATCACTCATGAAGATGTATTGATGAAATTATTTGTTCAATCTTTAGTTGAGGATGCAAGAGAATGGTTTAGAAGCCTTTCCAATGGATCTGTTGTTTCTATGGATGAGTTGATTGAATTTTTTAAGGATCAATATGGGGATAAAACAAATAAAGGATTTTTGTTGAATGAGTTCAACAATATTAAAAATAATTATAATAAAGAAGTCACAGATTTTAATACAAGATTTCAAAGAGCTATGCATAAGCTATTTCAGAAGATAAGGCTGGATGAAAAGGTATGCCTAGCAACTTATTTGAATGCATTTGATTCTAAAATGGGATATTCTCTTAGAGATAGAAACCCTAGAACTCTTACTGATGCTTATAAAATAGTAGTAAATATTTAAATGAATAGAAGAGTATCTGGTAATTTGAATAGGAGGGATGACACAAGGTTTAGTAGGAGCAATTTGAAAGAACTAGAGTATAAAGAATATAAGGCTCCTTAGAACAATACACCTTCTTATAATACTACTTACAATCCTCAAAACAGAATGCAAAACCATGCTTATGGAACTCAGTTCAAAGATGGGAAGCCTATTACTGTACTTAGAAAAGATAAAATAGACAACAAAACTCCAAACCCTCTTCATAAAAATTTTGTCCATTCCTACAATGATGATACTTGGTGTGAAGCTTGTGAAGCCCCTCATAACCCTAATTTTGGTGTTATTTCCTTGGATTTGAGAGAAATTAAGGAACAAGGAAATGATGAGGGTGAACAATGTGATCATAGTATGACAAATACTTATTCATTCCATGATATTGATTCAAACAGTGAAAATGAAAATCATGATTCTTGTATTTCACAAAGAAGGGTTGAGAATCATCATCAACAGATCTTATCTGATAGTGAAACTGATGAAACCGATGATAGTAAAAGATGTTATGCTCAAGATAGTTAGGATGTTCCACTCATGAGGAAAGATTTAGATGAAGAGAAGGCTAGAATTACTACGGATTTAGTGAACAAAGCTAGAAGCAACTACCATTTGATAAATAGGGTAGTAGGTGGTACTGGCAGTCAACCATCAGGTGTCTTTATAAAAGAAAATAAGACAAACACTAAGTATGTTAAAAAAAAGGAAGGACCTAGTGAAAATGTGAATAAGCATAAGGTCTAAATTATGACAAGGGCCATAGAATGAAATGTTGTACAAGAAGGAGATTTGAAAAGACAAGAAACAAGCATCCATGTTCAAAAGATAGAAAATAAAAAAATTAAAAGAATCAGCCATGAATGAACATAATGAAGAGAATGATGTCACTGTTGATAAATCAAAGTCTTTAGATATGAGGTATACTCCAGTAGATATGGGTCAATGTTTGTCCCAAATGATAGTTAAGGTGTCATTTCTAGAAATGATGAGAATTAGGGAACACAAGGAAAAGGTAATGTCATTGTTAAACAGTGTGCCCACAATAAAGGTTCAAAGTCTAGAAAATGTTAACAAGAAGCCAATTACCAAAGAGAGCGAAACTGAGGTGTTAACATCTAAAATTCCTCAAATATTCTTGAATGCAACTTCTTCCCCAAAAGTGGTTGACCCGTTTTTTCTCTCATTGATAATCAATGATAAGATGCTAAAGAATTGCATGATCGATTCAGGAGCATCTAATACTATTATGCCAGTGGAAATCATGAGGGAAATGGGATTACAAGTTGATACTCCTTTTGGGAGATGTTGAGCTATGGACTCTAGAGAGGTCCCTGTGATTGCTACCATTGAGGCTATGGATTAAAGGTTAGCAGTCTTCCCTGATGTAGTGATGACTATGAATGTTCTGGTGGTT
>MU224785.1:206956-245966 GCA_018584345.1 Thuja plicata | reverse complement strand
TGGACTGGTGTTGTAACATCAATATTATCAAATTGTAAAGGAAATTTATGTAAATTTCTACAATCATTGCATTCATTTTTTATACATTGGACATTGAATTCATCAAAGTCTTCTAACTTATCACATATAATGGATTTCACAAATTTTGTTGTACTTACAGGAACCATATCTAAATTAAGTACTGCCATAACCTTTTTATATGATTGCAAATATAAGTGAAACTCAACATGATTTTGATAGCAACATGTTTCACGAACCTTATTTATGCGCATGAAGCAAGGATGCAACATCTCAAGCATTCTCTGACCTATTTTCACATTTGAAGATTCTTGTTTGAATGTTTCAAATAGTTCACCTTGTGTAGTATCGACAAAATGTTTTGGATGTGAAATCTTCATACTGGTCTCATCATCTTTAATCTGTATAGCATCCCTTCCATTGGAAGAAACACGAGAGTGGTTGGTCCAAAATTCAATGACTTGACTTCTTACATGTTCAGAAATTTTGTCTATTCGAGGAACTCTACAAATCTATACCCAATTCTTTTCAATGTTCATATCCAACATATTTCTCTTCCTAATATATCTCTAAACAGTTCTTTGAGATACGTTGAATAAATTAGAAACTACTCAAACTTGATTTCTGCGTGTCAATCTCTTACTGGTAATCATAATCATCAACGCTCTTCTAGCAGTATTTGAATAAGATCCTCCATGATCTATCCTGTTAACAACGTTCAGTGCATCTTGCAAATTTTCAATTATTGTTTCTTTTACTTGACCTCCTTGTCCAATTTTCCTATTATCAACACCTAACAACTGCAAAACCAGAGTCATTTTCTCTTTTCCAGAATAAATTTTCAAACAATTGTGCTTTTCCCACCAAATTTTTATCCTCAAAATATTCTTTCCAAATGTTTTTGACATAAAATTTAATACTGCTGTCAGATATCAAGTGCTCCAGTGCAATTTGACTAAAAAGTGAATCCTCATTCATCTCCATCAAATTTTTCATTGTATGATAAATATGCATATGTCGACTACTACCAATATCCTCCCCTAGTTGAGTTGCACCTTCTTCAACATCGATAGGTTCTTCTTCAACATCGACTGGTTTCTCTTCAGTATGTTTTGTATGACCTTTCATTTGGTCATTCCTTTTACGATCATATTTCCTTTTTCTAGTCCTTTTATTTCCCATTGCTCAAATAGAAGAGAAAAATTAATTTTTCGTTTAGAATCCTTCTTTATTAAAAATTCCTTCTTCGCTTCCTCCAGTCACAAAATGCCTTCTTCACTTCCTCAAAAAACTTTATATATTCCGAAATAAGTATTTAAATTTGCAATTGATATTTTTTTTTTTTAAAACAACTTTTATATATACCTTTCAAATTGAAAGGGTGGGTCGCCCATGCAACCACTCACGAGTTTTTGACCACTTAGCTAGACTCAGCCGAGTTACCCTTGGCTGAGTAATACTCGGCCGAGTCATCCTATGTGGCATGCCATGTTGGCAACCAAACCTCCAAAAACACACCAAATCAGCAAGTTGTCACTTCTGCTAGTTTTTTCTCTATTGAAACTAAACAATGTAAAAAAAATAAAAGTACCCTTTTGTAGATCTCGGAACTACGATTCTTGACATATACTTTTTATATTGTTTCGACTACATAACATTGAACAAATTTGTTAAAAACTGCATGTAGGTTATTAAAGCTTTTGGAAGTTGTTGATTCGGATAATATAAAAAAATACTAAATCAATTCAGAAAATTTTAAAAATCATAGATAACACTAGAGAGGAGAGTCCTCTTCAATAATATGTAATTTATTTGGTTTTTGGTATAGTTTTGATAGGGTAAAAATGGCGAGAGACAAAAATGGTTGATTTCAACTAAGTTTGACTTTGAATACTTATAACGGGCAAAGTATACATCAAAAACACTTCTTTCTTTTTTTGGGAACTAGCTATACATGTCATCTAAAACATATTCTGAAATTGGAGGAGAAACTAATGGTTTACTTATAATGATTTGGCGGGAAGTAAACTCCCTGATTTACATTTTTTTCATGAAATGAATAATAGACCTTAAAATTTCAAAAAAAATATTAATTTTGGTTCAATTTTTGTTAAAAAAATTTATAGGCATATAATTCAGCCCTATTTCACACATTTCATCAGTTTACATCATCTTCAAATTCTCAACAGAAATGTGAATTTTATGCCCTTGAAGTTTTATAGTTTTTGTG
The DNA here is from genome assembly GCA_018584345.1 of Thuja plicata. Lineage (NCBI taxonomy): Eukaryota > Viridiplantae > Streptophyta > Pinopsida > Cupressales > Cupressaceae > Thuja > Thuja plicata. The sequence continues at coordinate 243,718 of MU224785.1, read as the reverse complement.
TTGTTATCATTTTCCTTTGTAAAAGGGTGACAGATTATTGTGCTTTTACCCAGGAGGAATTACACATGATGCCTGTTTGCTAGGTTTTCATCTTGGTACTTAACCAAGGTGCGACAACAAGTATTTTTCACCATAGGATGGATTGATTTATCTTTCTTTTTGCTACCAAGGTGCCTATTTACCAGGTTTTCACTAAGACACATTTTTCTTTATTTATTTATTTTTTTTACTTTTGATTTTATGGAGGAACTTAAGCTTCTTTCTCTTTAGATAGTTCTCTTTGAAATATATGATATGATGGTCCAAGGCTGCTAAAAGTATGCACAAAGATGTTGATAGGGTGATGGTAGAGAAGAATGATATGGAGGATAAGGAAGATGGTAACCAAGGATTTATGTAATGGATTGGATAAGACGAATAGAAGAATATGAGATGGATGGGGAAGAGGTAGGTGTAGGATATTTGACAGGGTATGGTGATAAGATAAACATTGACACACCCCTTGAAGGATAGTGGACAAATGGAGGAAAAGTGGATGGAATAGTGTGAGGTTTTTATGTATGAGTGGATATGGATCATGGTACATGAGGACCCAAGATAGATAGAGAAGGGGGTGAAGTATTCAAGGTAATGGATTTTGGGACATGAAAACCCAAAATAGAGTTAAAAGATGGGAGATGATTAGATGGAGATAAAGTGGAAGACTTTGGAAGCTTGGATGCCAACTCTGACTTTTCCTTTTTGTTCAATCCTTCCAAGATAGACTTGGGAATCCACATAACTTTTGATTTCCTTTTTGTATCCAAGTCCTTTAGAAGAGACTTGGGAATCCACATAGCTTTTGATATTCTATTTCTTTTGGATGATTAAGAATGTAGTTCTTCCATGATGGATCTAGGAACCCATATTTTCTTTGATATCATTCTTTGCTTGGATTGAGAGCACAATTCTTCCATGATGGATATAGGAACCCATATTGCTTTGATTTTAATCTTTTCTCAGTGGACCCTTGCGGTCTCTTGAATATTTCCTTTTTCTTTGTAGTCACCTATCAATTAGATTGGACATAGTGATCTTCATATGTAAGTGGATTCTTGTATTTATTATTTCTTTGTTCCACATCCAAATTGCATCCAAAAGACTTGGGAATTGTGAATGAATAGGGCTAATATGACTGGTTCATATGGATGGGTTGATAGGGAGAGTTCAAGGATGCATTTCTTTGTTGATCTTGATAGGGGATAGCGTAAGCGGATGAAAAAATAGTAGTTATAGGCATGGTGGATGGAGGGATATAAGGACCCAATATAGATGGAAGGTTTGATGGTTGTAGCTTTGGGATATAGGGGCCAAGGATGGATTTGGAGGATAGTGAAGGATGATGCTTACATTAGAATAGAGGGAGAGAAGGTGTGGAAGGAATATCAACATCTTTAGAGTGAGTTGCATGACGAAGGTTCTTCTCTTTTGAATTCACCTTTATACCCATAGGTGCATGAGGAGATTTGATAGGAGTAGTTGAAGCTTCAGGGGACTTATGTTTCTGCAAGGGATTTTGAGGAATGAAGGTTTCTATATATGGAACAATATGACAAGGGGACGATGGGATGCTATGATCTTGAGAAGGATCTTTAGATGGTGGACAAAGGGTACCTTTCTCTTTATTTTCCAAAGGTTCCTTAGAGATGGTGGAAAGGATATCTTGATCTTTCTTGGGAGATGAATAAGATATAGGAGATGTAAGAGTTTCTTCTGGGAAGAAATGGAAGGGGATGATGAAATCATCATGAGACACTTGAGATATGTGATTTTAGTCAACTGTTGGATAAGGATGGATGGTGTCTTGATCTTGATATTGATCATTACTAGTATTTATTTCTTCACATTGTGGATTTCCCTCTTGACATGGAGCCACTTTTAAGGATGAGGTAGGAGTGTTGATATGCATGAGGGATTCTTGACAGGTTAATGGACAATCATTTAGAATAGGCCTGATAGTTGTTGAAGCACATGGAAGCTTTGGGTCTATAATTTTTGAAGCCTAAGAAAGACTTGCATTCTTATGCTGATTAGCTTGGATCTCTCTTAGAGATAGTCCTTGAGGGTAGAAATAGTCATCATTAGGCTTAGTTCTTGATAGAGATGGTGTGGATTTTTGTGAAGCTTTAGGAGATAGAGGAATGGTGGAAGAAGTAGATTTGATATGTGAACCATCGCTAGACATGGATTCTTGATATTGATCATGCTTGAGATTAGATGAATCATTAGGATTTTCCACTTCGATTATGCCATAATCTATGAAATATTGGATTTTATGTTTCAACTCCTTGCAAGATGAATTTTTATGCTCATTGTGTCGATGATATGCATAGTAGGTACTCAAGAACTTCAATCCATGTGATGTAGCTTGAGATAGTGTGATGAGATCATGATCAAGAAGTTCTTCCAATACTGATTCGTAAGATTGTTTGAAAGGAGTGAAGTCCCTCTTGCGTTTAACCCAAGGTTTTTCTTTCATGAGGTTACTAATCCCTTTGGAGGTAGACTTCATGTTATTTTCAATAGCTTTTAGGGCTTTGGAGCCACTGACTTAATCATGATCAAATAGAAAAGGATAGGTTGAGCTTGATAAGGATTTTTTGGATTGTGTATCCTTTTCCCCCTTTAATTCTTGGATTTCACATTTCAACGTTTCAAGTTGTTTTTCTAAAGCTTCCATAAGAATCTCTTCTTGTGTGTTATTAGGACCATAAGGTTTAGCCCATTTTATTTTAGACATTGTAAGATTGGGTTGATGTGCTTGCATAGAATATTGAAGAGGAGGTATGACAAATCAATTGATTGAGTGTCAGGTGCTGAAGTGATATTGAAAGTGTTGATTAAGTTCAAGACCAAAGGATAAAGGAGATAATGTCCAACTGAGAGAGAAGTAATGACTCTGATCTTGAGTCAAGGTTAATGAACCTACTCTCACAACTCATGATAAGGACATCATAGACAAAGATGATAACATAACAAGTCTCTTGGACTAGCACAACAAAATTAGATTTTAAAATAGCAACAAGTCAAGTGTCAATAAATTGTAGTCAAAGACAGACTAGTAGAGACTTTGATGAGAACAAATATTTTGTGAAAATTTGGATAGAACCTTCACAACAGCATAGCAAATTGGGAAGCAATGTGACTGATATTTAGAGTTTGATAGTAGATGCAAAAAATCAAAAAAGAGTTAATAGTTTAATACCTAAGAGTGTAGATTTTGAATTGTTGATCATTTTGTTGTTTGATTTGATGTTTGATGTTTCTATTTTTGATGTTTCACTCATGCAAGACACATCAAGAAGCCCTTAACTATTCAAGCACATCAAGAAAACCATATTCCTAGGTGGGGAGAAATGGACAGTACTTTTTTGAATCCTCTTACAATAAAATACCCATTCAAGTCAGATAGTTATAAGCTTGGTAGCACTGGCTCCCCTCTACAACACACACTTCTCGGGCCTACCAAGCTTAAAACTTCTCAAGATTTGAGGATCCTGATAAATTTAGTGTCTCAACAAGAGGGGTACATGAGAGGTTTCTTAGGCATGTGTGTCTCACAATGCCTATATCAACAAGTAGAAAAGGATTTTGGCCACTATCTAAAAATCATTTTAATAAGGGTCTTCATTTAAGTGTATCCTCTATGTCTGCGCAAGCACAATTCAGGCTGCTAACCCCATAGAGAACCTTAGCACAAGCAGTTCAGGATACATGATTGAGACTTGGAGGCCCTACTTTGTGTTAGGAAAGAGCCGATTATAAGCTCAAATGCCACTTATCTTCCAAGGTTTTGGCCTCAAGGAAGCATTTTTATTATACTGAGTCAAAGAATCTTGGTGTTAGCTTTTTCTCCAAAGGTGAGTACTTTTTCCCACTTGGGCAGGCCCTCTAAAGTTGTAGATCTAAAATGGATAATGAAAATAATGTTTCTAGATTTATTATCATCCTAAAAGGGTGAGAGCATAGTTTCTTGACATTATTTCCATACCTAAATTGCTAGATAGAAGTTCATTTTAAAAACTCTTGCATGTGCATTCCTATTTTAATAAAAAAAAAAAATGCAAGCACAATGTTTAGCATTCTATCGATCAAGGAAAGTTGCAAGATGATTCGTTAGTAGTCTGTGTTTTAGTCTTCTTTTTCAACATCGCGCAAACCACTATTAGGTTGTAATCAACAAGATAATCTAGAGAACAACAAAACCTAAAACTCATCAGCATTAGAAAATCCAAAAAATTAGAAAACTGATCACATATTCAGAAACTATAGAGAAAATAGCACACTTTAAAAAAAAGCACGCAAAAACGTTACCATATGAACCCGAATGAGGCTCTGGAAGTTACCAAACACAGGATTAGGTAGGTACAATCATCAAAATATGAAATTTATAATAAATCCAGAAAGCAAAACAAAAACCAATTCCACTACAATGATCTTTGGGAAAATCTACCCAAAATAAATAAATAAATTGCACTCAATTTGGACTTAATAAGAGAGATATGATCATTTGAAAATAGATTGCAATTTAAAAAATGCATATGGTGAAGGCTAGGCAAATTCAAAATTCTGCTGATGTCATCAATTAGTGAGGTTAAATTTGATGCTTAAAAGGTCATCACAAAAAGCCAAAAACTGTTTATAATGACATCTGAACAGCCATCAATTTTAAATTAAAAAAAATATTTGCAATGTGACGTGGCCTGATGACGTCTTTTGATGACGTGACACTGTGACACATGTCAAATTTTGACTCATCCATTTGGAAGGCTGAGGTGGCATTCATGAGCCACGTGGCTACCTATGAGTGGTTTGGCCAATGGTGGTGTGATTGAGCAGATAGATTGGTCTAGAAATGATTACCAAGAAATAAAATCAATGAATAAAACTACCTGCCAGAAGGCTTGCATGGATGATTACTTCTACACAGTGGCCATCTATGCCAATCTTGATGACGGAGGATGTTGTTGGAAGAAAGAAATGCCTTTGAGAAATGGCAGCGTAAGCCCTACACAAATATCCTTTGTAAAAGTCTACAGTGGAGTTACGGTAGGAGATTTAGTGGTGTGGGTTAGTAGCCATAGGCTGTGGGGAGAAACCACGGGTAGATGACCACGTGGGGGGTGGGGGGAAGCCAAGAGGGAGAATGGTAGAAAATCAAAGAAGCGGGTTGTGGGTTATGCATTGGGTGAAGCGCATGGAGGGTAGGAGGTGAGGGAGAAGTGCGCAAAGGGAGATATTATAGAGGAGTGGCTTCTGTGTGTGGGGTGAGGTGTAAGGGAGTAAGGTTTGAGGAGGGTTTTTAGGAGAGTGGTTGCAACATAGGGTTGCATGGTTGGGAGGCTGAGTAATGTGAGGGTGGGGGGCAGCAAAGTGTTGTTTGGAGGAGGAGTGTTACGTGGGCAGGGAGGTTAGAGAGTTGTGGAGGAGGGGTGGGAAGTGAGTGATGAGGGTTGTGGGATTTTAATCCCACATTTCCCCTGTAGAAAAAATTGGGAGTTGAAATACAAACCTTGAATCTTGTTAAATAAAACAAAGACCAAGGGTCTTAGTGATTAAGTGGTTTGATTTATCAAATGGGAATGAGGAAAAAACTTGATGCTATACAGGTAGGGTAGGATAAAACAAAGAGTGTTTAGAGGTGGTGGTAGGTTAAACAATTTATCCTAAAAAAAATATTGCCTCGATCTGCATGTGAAAACCTACAATAGACGCATTGGTTTGCACGCAGAAGGTCATACTGCCTCTATATGCAAATTATTTTGGCCATAGATTTAGTTTTGGGTGTATTTATAGTCATTTTGAACCAAAATGATGACCTGAATGCGGTGGTGGACTCAAATTTTGCTCAAAATGGATGTGGAAAGGGGTTTTAGCTCAAAGTGAAAATTGAGCTCCATGGTGGGCACCAAAAATGTATGCATGAAAATAGGCAAGTACCTTTAGCTGCACAATAGACACACACACTTCAATAATGTCTTTATATGGTTATTGGGTTAGACAATATGAAATTGAAATAAACAACTACACCAACGGACAACGACTCATTGCCTTCTAGTAGGTAGGAGTATGATTTTTCTCTCAGGTCATCACAAAATCAGTGACAACCTATTCTAAATTAAGGATTTTAATCTATTATGATTAATCTAAGATGATATGCAAGATGCATATTTGTTGTTAATCCAATCTAATTAGGTTGATTTTAAGCACTAAATGAAATGTGATTTATTCATTTTAAAGCACCAAAGGAAATATGCTCTAAATTAGATTCGCATGCTTAAAAAAAAGGTAAACTAAGCTAAGATAATGAAAGCTAAAATGACAAATGTTTGAATGCAAAATACAACATAATAATGATAATAAAAGTTAGGATCCTTGTGAAGGAAAAGAGTTTCTCTTTTATACAAATCTCTCTTGAATCGACGGTCAAGATGGAAAGAAAAGAGTGGCTCAGATTTGATTGAAGAAGCACAATCCATGTACAAGAGATGTGATTGGCTGTAAGATTCAGTTGACTAAACTAACTGATCAATCTTTTTGGAAACCTCCATATTGATTTTCAGTTAACCAAAATGTTTCCAAAATGATAGATAGTGGAGAATCAGTTAACTGAGTGGAATTGGATTGTATCCATTTTGATAATCAATCAACTGAAATTTGATGATGTCATATGTATTTTTAACAATTTAAATGATTTTGAATGCACTTTTTTTTTTAGTAATTAATTTAATTCCCTTTTCGATTTAATTGAAAAATTTGTATTTTTACTTAATTAATATATAATATTAATTAAATAATTAGTATAAAGTTTATTTGCGAATGTAATATGATTTTACTGATTAATTAATTAATAAAGTAAGATGTTTGATTAGGACCTAGGATTTAGGTCAGATCAGTTCAACTTTGATGAATTGACTATTTGATTTAGGACTTAGAATAATTAATATTAGGGTTTCTTGATTAATTGTTGAGATTGGGGGTCTAGGGTTTAGATGACCATTTTTAGGTGATTACAACACACATAGATTAGGGTTTGAATCATCCCATCTATAGATCATTGATGAAACATCCAAATAAGGATCAATGATCTAGATTCATCACATTTTTCCACTTAGGCATCCCTAATTTTCATTGGTTTCATGGCTTGCATAGGAATCCATGATCACAAAAATAATGCATAATTAATGCATTAAATATCTATGCATGATCATTAAATTATTCATAGAAGTTAGCCAAAAGGGTTTACCTTGGTTTTTGTGCCATTCGAAACACATATACAAAAATTTTCTTACTGGGCATAGGAAAAAACTAGTGCTCGGTCAATACTATCTTGCTTGGCATATCCATATGCTGTCACTTAACACTAACTCTTCTATGCAAGTTGACATCATTTTGATTGACAACTATTGAATACTCGGTGACCTCTGACTTTTTTTGGCAGTAACTACTACTTGGTCTCCACCTTAGTGGGATGGCTCAGTCACAATGAGGATTGACCAAGCTTCCTTGATTATGAATAAGTCTGTGACACTAATAGACAACAAAACTAAGAGATCAATAATCTCCCCCTTTGACATTAGTGGAAAAAACACTTTTTTCATGACTCTTCAATCCTTTGCAAAAATAGTATTCAAATAGACTTAGAACTCCCCCTAGGATTCTAACTTAGTCTTTCATGGGTATCTCTTCATGAAGGCTTCACTACATAGACAACATAATGTTAAAAAATGTTATACCTTATAAATTATTTCTCCTTTATTTCCCCTGTGATTGTATATATTGACATTTCCCCCTTGTTTTTATCACTCTAGTCACTCTTATCTACTGGGGTAGTAGGGGTCAAACCATATTTATCCAAAAATGACTCATGAATATGTAGAATCATCGCTAATGCATTATCCCAACTTGTTCTTACAGATTCTAAAACCTAAAATTTGTTTGCTAGCTTGGCAGCTAGATCAATCAAACTCTCTGCAATGTTCAGAGGTGGATCTTTCTGTGCTAGTTGCTTTATCGCTCTCACCTCTTTTTGCATATCCTCCAAATTAGGTATCAACATAGTCTGAATGGAAATAAATTTTTCCCTCATTCTTCCATCATTAGCCATGAGCTTGGCTAATCTCCCTTGGGCATGTGTCAACCTGCTAAAATGAAAAGAGTTGGAACTTGCATACATGCTCAGTGAGTGACTTGTTGACTTTAAATCCACTTCTAGCTTCTCAATAAGCTGTTGATTCTCCTTTTTAAAGAATTCTATATCAAAAGGTTATTTGTACAAAGAGATAGCATTTTCTATTACTTCTTCTAGGTTTCTTACAAATCAAAAAATGCAACCTACTTGTGAGTAAGCTTTGCTGCAATTTTCTCAAGTGCTTTGGTCTCAAATTTTCTTTCTAACCATTGTAGGAGTTTCTCGTTAGCATCTATATCATCAATGTTGACCTTCTAAACAATATGAACCAATTGTTCCAAAATAGGCTCCTTCTCATTTAGGTCTTGAAACTCAAATGCATCAACAAAGATATCTTTAATCTCATGTAATACATGCTTTTGTTGATGTTCCCTTTTCAATTCATCTTGCTTCCTCTTCCTATTCAACAAAACCTGCAGTATTAGCATCTTCTCATAAGATAATTTATCAGTATCCCATTTTGGAATGACTAACTTCATCAAGTGTTACTTCAGAGCTCTTGTCATTTTTCTTCTTATGGGATTTCTTCTTCATTGTCTCTGGTGAACTGCCACTCAGTCTGTGTTTGGATTTCAAAGTACTAGTATCGCCACTTATTGGAACTATCTCCTTCTGAGTAATTAATTTCCTTCTACTTAGGTGTATCAGCACTCTTGACATCAATAAGTACCAAAGGAGTGACCATAGGTAACTCTACTAATTCTTGAATAGATTCTTCCTCCTTAGGTTCTTATTTTTCCTCGATCTCAAGAGTCTGAGTCTACACTGTGAATTCTTCATGTGATTTGAAGATATCTAATGCTGACTTATCTACTTGATCTTATTTTCTTTTATCTCCTTCTTCATTGAATTCAAGGTTTGCCTCCGTAGGTGAATCTAGAATTATGAATGTTTCTTTACCCTACTCCTGGGCATTCAAACCTTGTGTGATCTCATCAGTGGTCAAATCTTCAATCTGTTCTTCCTCAACCTTATCCTTCATCTCCTCTTCAACATCTTCCTTCATCTCATCCTCAGCAATATCATTCATTTCAGCTTCAATATTATCATTTATCTCATCTTCAACATTATCTAGCTCATCAATGTCTTCTTTATTGTCAAGCTCAACTTGTTGAGATGTGCCTTCATCTTTGTTCTTGTCCACTATTAGTCCAAAGATAATCTTCCATGTCCTTTGGCTCTGCTGCACAACACCTTCAACATCATTCTTGAATATAGAATAAGCTCTCAATTTAGGAATGAATCTATTCCTATATTGGGTTCATGAATTTAGCCTTCTGCTTCTTTGTAAATTTAGGCATAATTTGAGCTAAGTATCCTTCTTTGATGTGCCTTTATCTCATAATGGCATGCTTCCATCTCTCATCAATTTTAACTGTTAGTCCTTTAGGACTAAATTCCCAATCTCTAACCGTGTCATTGTGTATGTTACTAACATGTCCATCATTTCTTCTTCTATCTTTTCCTTACCAACTTTACTTAACTTTTCAAACTTAATAAAAAATAAATCTAGACAAACCTAATGAATTCTTGATTTTGTGACAAATCTCATCAACATTGGTAGTATGTTTATGTGTAGCAACTTTGAACTTTCTGATGTCCTCTATTTTTGTGATTTCTTCATCTTCTTCATCTTTTCCCATAATGTATTTTATTCTTGGCTTCCTCTTATGGTTGCTCGGCTCAAATTTAGTTTGAACTTGTTTTCTCTTCCTTGAGCTTTCCCCTTTAGCATTCTTTACCAAATTCTTCTTTGGTGGCTTGACTAACATAGTAATTATAGATGCCCTAGTTCTTGGTCAAGATGTGGCAAGAGGAGTAGATCTCTGCTATGAACTCTTCTTCTTTGTTGGCTCAGCAACCATCACTTTCTTACCCTTCTTTTCTACTTCCATATCATCACCTTCACTTTCCTTAGAGTCACTAGATTGGTCCTCACCTTGACCTTGTGTGATTTGTACTGGTGTATATTCCTCTTCTTCTTCTTCTTCTTCTTCTTCTTCTTCTTCTTCTTCTTCTTCTCCTAACATCTTCTCAATATTTTTCATAGTTTTCTTTCTCTTCCTCTCCATTGTTGCAACTTTCAACTCTATGGTTATCTTTGATTTTGCTTCATCATAATTACCAAATCTCTTATTATTTCTATCAACTTTCTCTTCTAGTAGAGTTGTGATTGTTGCAGATGTCTCATCTATGTTTACTTTATAAGGTAATGGCTTTAGCCATGCTACCCTCGGTACTACAACTTGTACATAAGTGTTATTAGTATCAACTAGAAATAAAAAATCATCATAATGCTTCTCTACTAGTGATACCAAGATTCTTCTCCTTAATCTCTTTTTTTTCTTAAATTCATGAAAATAATTACCCATGATAGTGTCAAAATTCTCTCCTAACTATAGTATGAATTCATTAATTTGAACTGTTATCAGTTGGTCCTGACTCCATACTACATCTCCTTCAGTAGGAAAAGTGTTTTAAACATAGAAAAATATTCATACTAATAAGGATCTGAACTTACACAGATTTATTTTCCTTCCTAATTTCTGAAAGGTTCTCAGCAAGTTGAGTCATCTGTAGCTCGGCAAGATCATAAGTATGATCCTTTTTTCACTATTTTCCATGCTTGATCAACTGCTACACATGGAACAATATCCAATATACTCAATTGGTAAAACTTGTGTGCTATCTCTCTGAATTCAAAATCAATTTCAAGATCCATGATCGATGAAATTTTCATTCCTCTCTTGTTCCACTCGGCCAAAGTGATATTTTTAGTGTCTTTCTTTTTCTAATAGTGCATGGTCCTTTTCCCTTGCACAATAGGGTAACTAGTAACTCAATGGATGATGTCTTTATTTATCTTTACCAGTCCATTATATAACCATAGACTCATATCATGTGTTCTACATAGCACAATCCTGATCCATTTGAATTTGAAGTCGCGCAGTAAGTCTAGGGCATAGACTAACCCTTTGTCGGCTATGTGCTGATAATCAGCCTTAAAAGATCCATTTTCACATAGTTTATCATAGGATTCCCTCATCTCAAAGTCTCTAAATTATCTTATTTTTCACATGTAACATGCTCACACATCATGGATCATGAGTACTTTAGGCAGGATCAATGATAGGGCTCCCGCAAGATCTCCCTTCATCATAGTTTCAGGAATGAATTAAAAATTAGGTGGTGAAAATGCGTCGCTCCTAACCAAATGAAAATTCATCACTCCCTTGTCTTCTCTCTTCATGCCAATAGATGAACTGACTATGATTTCTGCAAATTAGGGTTCGCAAAATAAATTTTGGGTAACTCAACAATAATGGGTCTTTAACCTTCACAACACTTGTCAATGATACACAGGTGGAATCTCTTCAAAATTTTCTCAAATTTCTCTTGAATCTCCTTTATAATTCTTTGCAAACTCTAATCATTGTGTGAAATGAAGAATGAATGCCTAAACTCATTATATACCCTCAAAGGATCAAATTAGGTGTTCAATAAATGCTTCGTGCAGTGGTAGGTGGATAACAGTTGTCATCAGTCCTTGATTTAAATAGCTCAGTTATCATACACCACTTAGTTAGAATAGTGTCTCAATCACTACTAATGCTCGATCAATATATAAGCTTGGTCACTTTGGGAGCTTGACATATGATGATATTGATACTTGACATCAACTATGCATATCAATTCTTTGCTTGGTTCATATCTCAAATCTATCCTAATGCATCTTATCTTATGCATATATGGAATTTAACACATCTTATGTTAGGAAATGGTGTAAAATATAACATTTGAGAACACAATTCCTTACATACCTTTTTTCTTAATGTGAAGTAGTGTGATCACCTAATCTATTAGAATGGGTGATCTCATCTTCAATGGATCTACTACTGCTTGCTTCTTCTTTCTTTCTCCATATCAGATTCATCTGATTCCTTATCTTCTCAACAATAGGTGCCATGGCTCTAGTCTTTGAGTCTCTCTTGGTGTGACCGATCTTGTGACAACTATAACAGACCATACTTCCATTCATCCAACTCTTGGATTTACCTCTAAAGTGTGTACTAACACAATTCTTTGCATAATGACCATATTATCCACAATAGTGACAATTCTAAAAAAATTTATTAAACCATGTATTCATAAACATAAAATTAAATGTTTTAAAAGATCTAACATCTAATCATACCCATATAAACACATAACGCAAATATTTCATAACCTAGAAACCCTCGAAGGTAAAATTGGGGTGGGGATGACACCCACAAATCTTCACTACTGAAGTAATAAAGTGTGCCTGTTAGGGATACAAAGTTTTGATCACTTTTAATGACCTACCCTGTGAGGGGTCTACCCTTTTAAGATCTTATTGACTTATATAATCTACCTTGTTAAAGTATTTAAACTTACAACAAAGTAAGCACTCTGTTAAGAGATTTACAAAGGCCTATTAGGACCACTTTATTAAGAGATTTAACCTAATTCTCTTGCTAGAATGTAACAGTACTTGATCCTTTAGTATGCACTACAAATGCTGATAATGGATCTCCTCTTTCCAACTCTCAACTGATCGCTCAATCTGATTTATCTTTGTTCTTCTCTTCATTTCTTTGCTTGTTCACTTTGTATTTTCAACACTTCATATAAGAAAAACATGCATATACTCCTGATCTCCTCTCTTCACATCTACATCCACATACATACACTCATACACATAGATTAGGGTTTGAAGCATCCCATATATATCACTGATGAAACATCCAGATCAAGATCAATGATCTAAATTCATCACATTTTGCCGCTTAGACATCCCTATTTTTGATTGGTTGCATGGCTTGCATAGGGATCCATGATAAAAAAAAAATAACATGTAATTAATGCATTATAAATGCTTCATAGAAGTTAGTCAAAATGATTTAATTTGTTTTTTGTGCCGATCTGAACACATATACAAAAACTATCTTACTCAGCATAGGAAAACACTATTGCTCAGTCAATACTATCTCGCTTGGCATATCCATATGTTGTCGCTCGGCACTAACTCTTCTATGCAACTCAGAAATCATTCTTCTCAGAAATGATTGAGTACTCAGAGACCTCTAATGTTTCTTGGTAGTAACTACTGCTCAGTCTCGACCTTAGTGGGATGACTCAGTCGTAGTGATGACTGACTAACATCCTGCCTTGATTATGACTAAGTGTGTGACACTAATAGAAAAAAAAATTAGAGATCAACAATTGAAATATTTATCATATATAAGATACATCCTATATAAGGAGAGGGATGATTTGATTGAGGTATATGATATAGTCAAATCAAGTGCTAGAATAATGTTGATAGTGATTGAATGATAAAATATTTATGGATAGATAGATTGATTTGTTTGAACTTGATTATTGGATTGATTTTTGATTGAGCGATAATCAATTAGTGGATTTGATGTTAGGAAAAGCTAAGTTTGTACCCTGATTGGTTATCAAATAAGGGGCATGATAGCTAGTAGACCAACGGCCTAAGAGGGGAGCATTTCTTAGATATTGTTGAGACACTTGATGATTTTGCCCCATTGATAATATTTCAGGATTGAGAATCTACTAGATGCAATGATGAAATGAAACCTAATCTGAATGAAAGCTAAATGGAAACTAAAGTGCAACATTTTCATCCTTTGGATCATTTTATTGTATTGTTTTTTCTCATTGAGCTTTAAAAATGTTGAAAGGAAGTACAGTGGACGCCATAATTTGGTTAACCAAAGTCAAAGGGGTTAAATCAAGTCAATATTATAGATTATTAAAAAATCCATTTATTGATTAAATACAATCCAATAAGGGGTTAATTAAACTATGTGATAGATTAAATCAATTAGTTATATAGTTCAATTAGATGAAATCAAACTCAACCCATTAAATCTCCCTAAATGTAAAATTTAATTAATTTGTTGAGTTAATTAATTCCTAATTTCAAAAAAAGGGGACAAAAATCAATAAACCAAAGAGGAGGAAGAATTGAACTCACATGGATCAAGGATTCATCATCTTTACTGTTGAAGACAATTATTCAATTGTGTATTGTCATTGATGTTACACATGTATTTACACTTATGTAGTGATGTTACACAAATGTCTACATTTAGAACAAGAAGAGTTGGTGAATAGAATGAGTTATTTAGTGTTGATTGAGCTCAGTCAGGCATTGAATAAAGTTCAGTGTTGACCGAGTCACTCAGGCTTTTCAATCTTGGTTGGGAATTCAGTCACAGCTGACTAACAATGATTTATATTCTATATTTAATTGGTTATATGACGCCAACTGAATTGTGATTTATTATTTAGAAGTATATTCCAGCCAACTTGATAGGGCTTACCATAAAAATGAAAGGTCAAGTTTGGATTGAATATGTGGAAGTGCAAGAAGAAGAGAAAAGAAGAAGTGTGGAATTTTGTGATATGAAGAGTGAAGGTGAAATCAGATAGGATTCTAATTGAGTACAGGTCACTCCGAGTTGAAATAGAACATCTGATCAGCAAGGATCCAGTTATAGTTAGAAGAGAGATCTGAATTAGCAAAGACAGTTGCTTACACATACAATTCAATTCATTGTAACTTTCTCACAGTTGTAGCAGTGATCTAAAATCTCTTAACAGAGTAGAATTAACAGTCTTTTTGTAAATCCTCTCACAAGGTAGCATTTCTATGTTGAAGTGTTAAAGAACTCTAACAAGGCCATTCCATAGAGGGTGATTAAATCCTTTAACAAGGTCACACCTAACAGTGTGTTATTGTAACCTTTAACAGGGTTGGCTCCTAATAGGGCTCACTCAGAAGAGTGAAAAATAGTAACTAGTTACATTGGTGGTTTCTCCCTTATTGGGTTTCCATATTAAATCTTGGTTTCACCTATGTAGATGTTATTTGTTTTATGATTTATGTTTCTACACTTAATCTCTAAAGTATAATTGCATTTGATATTATAAAGATTTCTTTGACACGTGAGTTATAGAAGAATATCTTAATTAACCGAGTAATAGTGTTAAATTATTTAAGACATCTAAGGAACAAAAAGATTTGTTTTTGAGTAATTGATTCACCCCTCCCCTCTTAGTTAATTATCTCATTTCCAACAATTGGTATCAAAGCATAGAGTGATTTCAAAGAAGGTTTCAAGGCCTAAGCTAAAGAACAAAGATGTCTTACAGAAGAGAGATCCCTAGGCTAAACAAAAACAATTTCCTAGCATGGTAGGAGCTGATGAAGCTACATGTATCTACTATTGGAGATGCTAGTTTGAAATTTTTGGAGAGAAAATATGTGGAACCAACATGGACTATGACTGTGGAATAGATGATGGAATGAAAGCTTCATAATGTAATGATGATTGACATAGATTCTTCACTTAGTTACTCATAATTTGATGAAGTCAAGGACTTCCCTACAACCTATGATATGTGGAAGAAATTATAGGACATTGATGGAGGAGATGCAAATGTAAAGAGAGCCAAAGAAGAAAGTCTAAGAGGAGAATTTTACTAGATGAAAATGAAAGAAGGAGAAGACATTACAAGATATAGTGATATAATCAAGAAGATTGTGAGTGCCATCAGAATTGCAGGTGGAATAATTGAAGATACAACAGTGGTCAGCAAGGTACTAATAACTTTACTTCCTATCTATTCTACTAGAATTTCAGCCATTCAAGAGATGAGGTGAAATAAAGATATAACTATGGATACATTAGTGGGAAGGCTTAAAACTTTTGAGCTGGAAAAATTTGACAATTACTCTCCTAGCTCTAGCAATCTAGAGTCTGCATTCAAAGTGAAATTGAACCTTGGTAAGAAGGATAGATACTCAAAAGGGAAGTAGATTGAAAGTGACAGTGATGATGAATCTGATGATGAAGATCTTCACATCATTGAAGCATTACTTTCAAGAAGAGATGTAAAATGAAAATACAGAGGAAAGATACCATTGATTTGTTTTTCATGCAATGAGGTTGATCACATTGCTGCAAAGTGTCTGAACAAAGAAGGAAAAGATGAGAAAAAAGTTCAACAAATTCAAAGGAAAGAAATATCTCAAGAACTAAAAAAGCTACAAGGATAAAGGTAAGAATTCTTGTTATATTGCTAAATATTCTGGCAATGATGAAGAAGAAGAAATGGTTTATATTTCTATTAAGGATGAGTCAGATGAAGAAGATGAAAATACAACATTTTTTCACACATCAATAAAAATGACACATGGATAATTGATAGTGGTTTTTCTCATGACATGACTGGTGATAAGACAAATTTTGAACATCTTGAACACTATGATGGTGGGAGTGTCAGTTTTGGGAATGATGAGCCTTGCCCTGTGATGCAGAGGGTTTAGATTTCTAGTGATTTCTTTCCCAAAATGCCTTCAAAATGCTTCTAATCCCTTCTAACCATCAAATTGTTACTCCTTCTATGTGAACTTCTCCAATTTGGATCTCCTATATCCTCTCTATAAAATTTCCTCCTAGGTATAGTTGACTGGTGGAAGACACAAAGTATCTCTAGGATCAAAGGATCTTTCCCCTAGAATCCCAAAACCTTGCTTAGGATCTTCCCACACACCTCATATAATCTTGTCTATGTTCTAGGCCCATTAAAAACCCATTGGAATCAATTCCAACTCTTCTGGTCACTCCAACAATCCAATTGTTGCCAAATACACTAGGAGGCCTAATAGCCCTATTTCCTAGTAGGTGAAATTTCACTATGTTGGGTCTAAAGCTCCCAAATCTTCCAAACAACTAACAAAAGACCTTGAAAATATTCAAGGTATCTACCAACACTACTAGAATCCAAAATCCTAGCTTCTAAATGAACCCACAACCCTAGTTTCCAAAAGGCCCTAGTTTTCAGCCTTTATTCTAGGTCTCTAGACTAGTCAGGACAAAATGCCATCAAATTGGTCTTCAAACTTCTTGTCCTCATTCCTCACCATTTTATCCTTCATGGGAACACTTTAGATCTTATAAACATGCCACTAATTTCACCATCCAAGATCATGGATGCTTGATACAATTCATTCTTTACCTTGTCCAGGCTCATCTACTCCTAGCAGTCAGCCATAGGGCTTCACTCTTGGTCTAGAAAATCCATTGCAAAAAAAAAATGAAATAAAAAACAATATCTACATACCTTAACCCTTCATACCCCATGGTTTTATCCATTTTCACCGGTGGATGTTTAGGTTAGAGCCATTTTCACCTCTGCAACTCTACAAATGGAACTTGGAGACCAATAGCTTCAAAACTACTATAACTCTACACTCCTATAACTTCAAAGCAAACTAAAATACAATTATTATTATTTTGAAATAGTACACCCCCATGGGGTCCGATCTTCTTTCCCAATCCCTACACAGTTATACAGAATGCAAAAAGTGTTGTGAATTATAAGTACATAGTCAAAAACATTTGTATAGAGGATTCACAAATAAATTGTGCAATCCAAAAATTCATTAACCTTCTAAAAATAATCCATCCATGCTCAAATACCTAAGCATGGGTAGTTACAACCTCCCCAACTCCCATTATCAACTTCTTGCAAAAAGTTGCAAAAGTTGCTAGCAACTTTTTAGCACTTTTGCTTTTTGACTCTTTTAGTCAACTTGATGCATGTGTTTGACTTCCATGACCCTTGTTAGGTTACCTAGTGTTCTCAAAGACACTATAAAGTCAAGTTACCCACAAATAGCAACTTTTTCCTTTTTAGGCCAACATGACCACAATATCACTTATGAGCACATTTGGATCTTACAAACATGGAGATGAACCAAATTGGATCCAACCTAGTGGAGCTTATTATAACTCACAAAAAAAACCTAAGATAACCCTAGAACATAGTAAACACATCAAAATGGGAGGTACTCTACACCAGCCTATAAGAGGAAAAGGTCGCATTGTTCTGACAGAATGAATCAAATGTGATAATGCTTATTGGGTTGAAGGATTGAGGAGAAACCTACTCAGTGTAGCATAGATAAATAACATTGGCTTCAAGGTATAATTCATGAATGGTAAGGCCAAACTATTGGATGGTAAAAGGAACCTAGTCAGAACTGGCAGACAAACAAAAGGTAATCTATTCTATCTTGATCTCACTAAAGGTTCATGCTTTATTGCACAAGAAAAAGAAAGATGGTTATGGCATAAACGGTTATGTCATGTAAACTTTGATAATATGGTAAACATAAGCAAGAAAAAGAATCAAAGGTATTCCTATTTTGAAGAAACTCGAGTTAGCAATATGTAAACAATGTCAAATTGGAAACATGAGAAAGACTAGTTTAAAAAGAAATAATTGCAATATTGATGAAGTCTTGGAATTGGTACATACTGACCTATGCGAACCAATTGGAAAAAAAATCTATACTGGAGAGAAGTATTTTATTCTATTTGCTGATGATCATTCTAGAATGATGACTGTCATGTTTCTCAGAGAGAAATCATAATATTTTTAGAAATTCAAATGGTATCTTGCAAGACTTGAAAAGGAAATAGGAAAGAAACCAAAATGCCTAAGATCTGATAGAGGAGGAGAATTCATTTCTAATGAGTTCAATGAATTTTGTAATAAGAGAGGAATCAAAAGATGGGTATCTACCCATGGTACACCATAGCAAAATGGAATAGCAAAGAGAAGAAACAGATCCATCATGGATTGTGCCAGAAACCTAATTATTGATAAGAATGTTGCTACCAAATATTGGAAGGAGGCTATTAGCACTACAGTGTTCCTGAACCAAGTTCAACTGAAGAAAGATAGTAACCAAACACCTTTTGAATTATGGTATGGCTATAAACCTAATGTTCATTATTTCAAAGTATTTTGAAGTAGATGCTACATCTTGAAGGAAGAAAGAAATGGAAAACTAGATGCAAAAAGAGATGAAGGAATATTCCTAGGTTACTCATGTAAAACCAAAGCATACAAATGTCTGAATCTTACTACTCATAAAGTCATAGAAAGTGTAAATGTCAAGATTGATGAGTTTGCAGAAAAATGTTAAGAGAAGAGCAGTAAAGAGCCTAAAGATTATAGGAAATTTTTGTATCATGAACCTGATACTATACCTATGACATGAGAAATTGCGATTGGATAGTAGAACTATTGACCACTAAATATACTAGCACAAACTGTGCAACCCAAGTTGCAAACTATGAAAACTGAGTTGCTAGTAGAAGAGACAGATTCATAGAGAGAGTGAACTGAGTCACAAGAAGAGGGAACTTAGTCATAGATGGAGGAACCTGAGTCATAGAAAGAGGGAACTGAGTCATAGACAATGGAACCTGAGCATCAGACAGAGGAACAGGAAAGAATGTTTGAAAATGATAGACCTAGTGGATCAAGTCCAGAATCTAGACTAAAGGATCCAATACTTTCAAAATATGTTAAAAGGCATCATGCACCTGAGAAGATAATTGGAGATCAAACAAAATGTGTAATGACAAGGAAGAAACTCAAAGTTGCATGCTTACTAAGTGAATTTGAACCTAGAAATGTTAAAGATGCATTGAATGATGAAAGTTGGATAGAGGCAATGAATGAATAAATTGAGCAGATTGAGAAGAACAAAACTTGGAATCTTGTGCCTAGGTTAAAGGACAAGAATATGATTGGAACCAAGTGAGTGTTTAGAAACTAGATGAATGAAAATGGTAAATTTTCCAGGAACAAGGCCAGACTAGTTTGTAAAGGATATGCTCAAGAAGAGGGTATTAACTACGGAGAAACTTTTGCTCCTATTGCAAGACCTGGATTCAGAACTCTTCTGGCATATGTTGCACATAAAGGATACAAAGTATATCAAATGGATGTGAAATTTGCATTTCTGAATGGAATCCTAGAAGAAGATGTCTACATTGAACAACCTGAAGGATTTTTTGATCCTAGCAGAAGGAATATGGTTTGCAAACTGCACAAAGCATTGTATGGATTGAAGAAATTGCCCAGAGCTTGGTAGGAAATTTTGCATATCTATCTAGTAAGTATTGGATTTTAGAGAACCAATGATAAGAGTAGCATGTACATCAAAGAAGGACCATAGAACAAAATACTGTTAGCATAGATATTTGTTGATGACATATTATTCATTGGTTATGATGACCTATGCAAAGCATTCTTTGTAGCTATGAGTAAGGAATTGAGATGTTTATGTTTGGTGAGATCAAATTATTTGTTGGATTAAAAGTACATCAAATGAAGGATGGTATCTACATTACTCAATCAAAATATATCAAGGAGATACTTAAGAAATTTGGCATGGAAGATTCCAAACCTATTGGAACACCCATGTGTACTAGATAGAAATTGTCTAAAGCTGTTGATTTAAAGGAGGTAGATCAGACCAAATATAGATCCATGATTCAAAAATTGGAATATGTTGTTCACACCAGACCTGATATTGCATTGGCAGTTGGTATTGTTGCAAGATTTGTAGCTAATCCAAGAGATAATCACCTAATGATAATCAAAATAATTCTGAGATATCTGAAGGGTACTGAATACTATGGTTTATGGTATAAGAAAAGTGGAAACTTTGATTTAAAGGAATTCACTGATGTTGATTGGGTTGGAAGTGTCGATGATAGGAAAAGCACCAGTGGTGGAGATCTCTTTCTTGGAAAGAGATTAGTGTCTTGGACTAGAAAGAAAGAAAATTGTATCTCTCAATCTACAACAAAGGGAGAATATATTGCTACAGCAGTGAACTATTCAAACATCATATGGATCAAGTAGTTGTTGTCAGGAATGAAGGAATAAGTAAAAGAATTAGTCATTATCTTTTGTGACAACACCAGTGCCATTAACATTTCAAAGAATCCTATGATGCACACCAAAACCAATCATATAGTAATAAAGTATCATTTTTTGAGGGAATTGGTCCAGAATAAAGAAGTAAGGTTAGAATATGTGAATGCCAAACAACAATTTGTATACATATTCACCAAAAATTTACCTAAGGATTCATTCTTGTATCATAGAGGAAAGCTAGGGGTGCTTCACCTAACCAAAGCTCACTAAAATACAGTTTAGTGATGCATCAACCTGAGTGACAGTGAAGATCTATCAGTTGATGAAGGTATATTAGAGCACACTGTAGATGAATTTGTACATTTAGGTACATTACAATTACAAAGTGAAATAGTACTAACTCTTGGTATTTGTGAAGATAGTGTCTTTAGAATCTATTGTCAAAGAGGCAAAGTTTTCTATAATACATAAGAATAAGATAAAAGAGGGATATTTTTTCTATTTTGATGTGAGAGGGAGTTTTTGGATGAGAATCATAATGAAGCTAAAGACATTAATGAAAATTTTATGTTTCTCTACAAATTATTTGTATTATGACATGTTGTGTTGCCATCAATGCCAAAGAGGGAGATTGTTGAAGACAATTATTCAATTGTGTATTGTCATTGATGTTACACATGTATTTACACTTATGTAGTGATGTTACACAAATGTCTACATTGAGACCAAGCATAGTTGGTGAATAGAATGAGTTATTTAGTGTTGACCAAGTTCAGTCAAGCATTGAATAAAGTTCAGTGTTGACCGAGTCACTCTAGCATTTCAGTCTTGGTCGGGCATTCAGTGGTAGCCAACTAACAGTGATTTATATTCTATAATTAATTGGTTATATGAGGCTGATTGAATTGTGATTTATTATTTAGAAGTATATTCAAGCCGACTTGATAGGGCTTACTATATAAATGAAAGGTTAAGTTTGGATTGAATATGTGGAAGTGCAAGAAAAAGAGAAAATAAAAAGTGTGGAATTCTGTGATATGAAGAGTGAAGGTGAAATCAGATAGGATTTTGATTGAGTACAGGTCAATCAGAGCTGCAATAGAACATCTGATCAACAAGGATCTAGTTATAATTAGAACATAGATTTGAATCAGGAAAAATAGTTTCTTACACATACAGTTCAATTAATTGTTACTTTCTAACAATTGTAGCAATGATTTAAAATCTCTTAACAGAGTAGAGTTAACGGTCTTTATGTAAATCCTCTCACAAGGTATCATTTATATGTTGAAGTGTTAAAGAACTCTAACAAGGCCACTCATCATAGGGTGATTAAATCCTTTAACAAGGTCACACCTAACAGTGTGTTTTTATAACCTTTAACAGGGTTGGCTCCTAACAGGGCTCACTTCAGAAGAGTGAAAAATATTAACTAGCTACATTGGTGGTTTTCCCCTTATTGCGTTTCCACGTTATATCTTGGTGTCACCTATTTATATGTTATTTTTTTATGCTTTATGTTTCTGCACTTAATCTCTAAAGTATAATTGCATTGGATATTATAAAGATTTCTTTGACACCCGAGTTATAGAAGAATATCTTAATTAACTGAGTAATAGTGTTAAAGTATTTAAGACATCTAAGGGAAAAAATGATTTGTTTTGGAGTAACTGATTCACCCCTCCCCTTTTAGTTACTTATCTCATTTCCAACAATTTACACCACACATCATGAGTTTCATCTTGACCCTCTATTTTGTCTCTTCACTCCAACATTTGAAACCAAAGCTTTACCTTTGTCTCGTCATTTGAGACCACTAACTTGACTCAACCATGACAATGATCAATTAAACTCACCCACTACCCTTGGGAATCTCTATAATAGAATGCATGTTGTAGTGAAAAATACCAATTCACATTTAGAGTAAGAATTCCATTTAATTTCATATTGAATTGGGCATAGAAAGAATTCTTGGGTAGTATCATCATAATGGAAAATTAGTCCATGTTTAAATAGATCTTGAGAAATAGAATAGGCTAATTCATCTTAATTTGCATACATTTGGATCTTAGATGCATCTTTTTCATCATTCTTAAGCATAATTTCTCATTCTATGACTGTCACTCTCGAATGCTCAAGCTGAGAGCATTACTTTAGCTTCCTAGATAGCGAGCAATGAGATGCTTCTTGTTTTTATTGTCAATTCAATAGGTTTTTAAGATAATTCCACATCTTTGAGTTTATTATATTAACAAACTAATTTCATGAAGGTATTTTCATATACATAAATGGTTCCCACCGTGGGGCTCAAAGCCTCAATCTAAAAAAATTTGATAATTATGTGCTAAATTTGAAGTGTTTTGTGTTGCAAATTTGAAAATTATAGGTATAAAAGTGCCTTTAACAAAATAAATGACACATACAGAGAGAATTTTGATGCATTTATAACTTCAAATAGCGCTTACACAAAAAATATCGACGCATTTGCACATAGTTTTGGCGCATGTTAAATTTATTCTATCCCTTATCTTATATTCTTCCACTGCCTACATAGAGAATTTTAGCGCTTGCAAAGAGTCTTACAATTCTTCTCAACATTCTTTTAGTGCTTACAAACATTCTTTTAGCACTTACAAACATTCTTTTAGCACTAAAAAACATTCTTTAAGTGCTAAAAAACATTCTTTTAGTGCTTAGGATTTTTTATGTTAAATTTTAAAATATTTAAACTAATTTGACTTTAAATGTTTTGTAGATGTCAAATTTAAAGAAAGTGAAGAAGCCAACATTCAGGATTCTAGATTATCACAAGGAGAAGGAAGCTAAAAGCTTAAATAAGTATGCAAAGAAGGTTCATAATGAAAATATCTTATAAATTTAAAATCAAAGATTATGAACATTATTTGAAATTTGTTAATGCATAAAAAGTTAAATTTCCTTCATTGAATTAAGTCATTACCATTTGGAAATTTGAGTGAATTTGCATGTATTTTGAGTAAATTTGCTTGTATCTTTTGATTTTATTCACTTTCGCTTGGATTTTATTGGATTAACATTTGTGAAAGGAATGATAAGGAGCTTGGAATGATCACTGAGTACTAATACATTTGGTGTTATTTTCCAACGACAACTTTTGATGAAGGATACACTTTTATGTAAAATTGGGTATTTTTTAAATTCTCCCTGACGAAGTCTAAATTCTGATGACTCTAATAGTAGACCATCATAATTATGACGTCTGTGGGCTATAGAAGAAAAAAAGTGAAAACCAAATCATTTTTATGTTTGGAAAACCAAAAGTGAAAACATTGCAGAAGGAGTGTAAATGAGTAAAGGAGCATGAAGGAGAAAAAAAGGTGAAGGAGCCGAATAGAGGTAGGGCAACTGTAAATTATTAAGGCCTTGCCATTTCATTCAAGTATTTTTTTACTCTTTTGTAGGCATTTTGAGGGTTAATATCCCTTTTTTGAAGGATGCATTTTTTATAATATGCTCTTTTTTGTATATCACTATTTTTTCATTGTTCTCCATTATTTTGATGAGCTTTGCATCTCTTTTCTTCAAATATTATCTTTTTTATAACCTTCATGGTTCCTCACTATGATGATATAATTTCTATGTTATTACATTACAAAGCATTTTAATGGTCTTTCATGGTTTCTTATTATTTTTGAAAACCCTCAATGTCTCGTAAAACATTAGATAAATCATTACTTTTTCTCATTAGCAACAAAAAATTTGTGATCTATGCTTTGATACTTCATTCTCACTATCTTGGAAATACTCTTCTTCTTTGACATCTAACTTTCCTTGTCTGTGATGCATGGAGCGTCTCTCTATTTAATGTGATCTCTTCTTCATGATTATTTTTAAGCATGATGGTTACATTGTAATATTAATCATCCCTTTACTCAGTTTTATTCTGAAAATTCTATGCACTTTGTGACTTTCCTTGTTGATATTATCTTTTTCTAAATTATCCTAAAAAATCTTTACAATTCTATCAATAAGAAACCATTTGATAAGTGCTAATGAGAATAATTCCTAATTATACTCTTGGTTGAATACTCCTTTTTATTATTTAATTTATTTCAATAGTCATTATCACTTCCATAGACATGGTTTTCATATTATTGTGCTCTATATTTCAGCTAGCTTATAGGCTTGTGAACAAAGACACTTACTATTTTTAACTTCTCTTCTGTTTTCTCTGACCCTCTATCATATTCTTAAATACTTTATTTCTAACTTAAGCCTCTCCATGCATTAATCTTATTATAGAACATGAAAAATGTTGTCCCCTTCTAAGACCACTGAACTTTCCCTTGAAAAAATTCAATTTATGTATGATATTGTTGCTCTTCTTTGAGAAATCTTAGTTGTTCAAAGAGAAAATATTTCTTTTTATAGAAATTGTGCTTTATCTACACTATTATTTTTTCATTCTTTGATATCATTTGTTGTTTGTATGAAATCTTTCTTTCCCATAGAACCTTCAAAGTTCTTATGAAGTATAGTGTATATTAGAAGCATCTTGTTATTTTATACAACCTTCTCTATTTTCTACGTGTTGGACTACCATAGAAAAACTAACGTAAGAAGCTAAAATTTGATCTCCCTTGGATTGCTAATGACCATGTATATTTTCAAAATATTATGATCTACTCTTATTGATATGAGTGTTTATTGTTCACTTTTCCTATTATTCTTGGATAAGGTATTTGCATCTTTAGACGCCAATATTTTAACTATCATAATGTGCATCAACCATGTCTTCATGTTTTTTACATATGTTATGATAGTTTATTGTCCATAATATTCACTCTAATGACATTTATATTCTCTCTTTTCATAATTCATTAATCAACTGGTATGTCATTCAAACTTATTCATTGTACATGTTCATTGATTTCATCATGACTATCCTTGCATCAATGACCATTTTGTCCTTTAATAACTGTAGATATCCCTGCACTAGTGTCTCTATTGGGTAATGACTATAATTTTATCCCATAGAATTGTCTTTTAAATTGTATATGGCTATCTTTTTATACCTCATGCAATATAAATATTCTTATGGTTGTGACTGTAGCTTCTTTGGAACTATCTTGAATTCTCATTAGAATGATCTTGTTCTTCATTGGTTTGGCCTTATTGGTGATCCAAATTTGGTGTCTGTCATCTATAATTACCATCTTGTCTCAAACTAAGATACTGATGAAAGTTGCAATTCCCATTTTCTTACAAACATTATACATTTCCATGACAACTCAAAATCATAGCTGAAAAAATGAAGCCCATTTCAAACACAAGGGTGAATGTTGTTGATTATTCTTCTTTGATTGCACTAATAACACATTCTTTGTTGTAAATGAAAACTCTCAGCATTTCTCAATAGGTTCATTTTTCACAAGTTAGAATGAGTTCATTGATATCTTATATAATTTGGTGGTGTGCACAATTTCTAAATTTCTTCCATTTCTCAATAGGTTCTTTTTTCACAAGTTAGAATGAGTTCATTGATATCTTATATAATTTGGTGGTGTGCACAATTTCTAAATTTCTTCCAATTGTTATGGAAAAGTTATGCTAGATTTTTTAGTAAATTGCTACACAAAGCTCCAAATTTTCAATGAGATCAAAGGTTCCATCCACATGATTATTACAACTGAGCTCAAATTTGATCTTCTTCGCCTTTATACACAATAATTTTATGCAACATATTTTTTACTTTAAGAATAGATTATTGTAAGGTGTTATCATGATAATTCACTGTCATGTAACATGGTGATTATGAATTGTTTTCCTAGTGCAAGGGTCAAGGTATGATCCAAGGCAAGGGTCAAATGTTATGTATGTTGATAAGGTGTTGGTGGGAGTAAAGACAGTTACAAGGGTACAAACTTTGAAATTAGATTTAGGAGTCCATGAGTGGAGATTGAGTTCATGGTTGAGTTCTAATAACCCTCACAAAGTATGATTCCATTGAAAAACTATAAAAATATTCTAGGACCCTATCTACATATACACCATTAACCTTCTGAAATGAAACACAAGGATAAACAACTAAGTGCAACCTTACCTTATCACTGTCCTACTATGACAGTTAATACATAACTTTGTTACATTGCTTTATCTGCCCCTTCCTTGGGATCTCCTACCCTTGCATGGGCTTCATCATCTCGTATGGCCTCCTTTCATCACTCAACATGGACACCATAACATCCTCTCACAACCTATTGGTGGACAAAGCCCTTTTTTGTCACTATGGCTATTCAAACCTTTGTTGTGATTGGTCCATGCACTTTATCACCACCAAATAACATGCCCAATATCTGAATGATGTCCTGAAATAATTTTTAGAAAGGTAAAATACAAAACCTACCATAACCCTACCCATCATGGATTCCATTCACATGTGCAGACTAAAGGAAACTACATCTTATTATTTGTTGTTTACCCTTGTGAGGGTTTGAACCAGTCAGAATAAAATGAGGATATCTTTTGTTATAACCAACCAAATGACTTTATTCAAAAACCAAAATGTTCTATATTCAAAGAATTATTAAATAAAAATCAATTAATTTCAAAATAATCCTATTGAACCAATAAGAAATGACTGAAAACAAGACTGCAACAGTGAAAAAATTAAAAAAGTGCAAGAAAACTTTAACTGGTATTAATCAATACTCTTCCATTTATCATTCCTCTCCTCATTCTTAGGCATGACAGTCTTAAATAGACTCATCATGATGTTATACACTCATCAATACACCATCCACTTCTTTCTTTACAATAGTAACCACATTTTCTTCAAGTTATTTTCATGACTGATCACTGGTTAATTTTCCCTTGATTACATGATGAGAAACTTCACCTAAATAAATCTCATTGATCATTCATTTCATTTATGTAAAACATAGTGTTGTCTCTTTTTCTTGGAGAATCAAATAGATCAGTAAATGATCAACTCTATGCGACCCAATTCATGATTATATCAAGTAAAAGACCAATTAACGAGGATCAAATCCTCCTTCACTTTAAGCTCCACACGCTCAAGCGGGTGTACCACTTGTGACTTACTTATTCACAATAAATCTTACTGTGGATTAGTGTCTCAAACACTGATATTCAATATTCATACATGAAAAATATAAAGTAAAGATTGGTTTAGTTTAAAGATTTATAGGCAATCCTAACCCAGACCAGTGCCAAATCCTAGGGTACGAAGTCAATAAGAATGCATTTCAACCATACCAGATTAATGGAAGTAACTGAAACCCAAACAACATACCTTACAACTTTCCTTCTACAACTCAAATCGTAAATCATCAAATTCATATATAAATTTTAAACCCCCTAAAATATGCTCATAGGATTTACACTCCCCTTAGAAGTAACCTCAAAACATACATCAAAACTTGCCTTACAGGTCTATGAATTTAAAATTCTTACAAAATAAATTCATAAGAATCCAAACATACATATGAAGACTATAAAAGATCAAGAAGGGATCCCAAAATATTCCTATTTATCAAGATGACTTCAATACATTCTATATCTTCTCAGACTGCTAAAACTCAAAAACTAAGTCTAGACCAGAACTTGTATTTCTTCCTTGATTGATAAAAAAATGGACCTAACAATCTAGACATAACATCCCCCCTGGGCCATAGAAGGAAGTAAAGGCCTCCTAAATTCCAACGTCGCCCTACTCCTCTTCTAATGGGTGGGTGTTCATGCTCCTTACTATTAATAGGCAGGTGGGAAGCAATAGTTGAGTGGGTGTGCAGGGGGAGATAGTTTTTACAATGAAGAAGAAAGAAGATATATAAGGGTAAAAACAAATCTTCAACCCTAACTGACACCTATCTCCTTCCAAAAATTTTCTAAAAATATCTTCTCCTTTTCAACTACCAAAATATGATATGATTTTCTCCTTTAATCTTGCTTTGAAACTTATTTAAAACCCTCCCATGAATGCTCTTTTTTGACATTTGAAAATAACAAAAATATCTATAATGTTTTCTCACTTTATATACTTTTGTTATACCTATTAGCACTTTTTCTTGTAGAGCAAATTTAATATGACAGTATACTTGTATAATTGAATGCAAACTCCTATTTTATGCAAGAGAAATGCTAATTGATGAGGATTGGATAAGATCCTCATTCTTTTTTGAGCTCCACAAACATAGGCAAGTATTACCTTTAGAAAGATTACTATTTATCAATAACCTTAATAGTGGACACTAATTTGCTATGTATCTTGTATTGCATCAACTTATAAACTACTCTACATATGACTAAAATCAGCTTGATACAGAGCTTTAACCAAGAAAACTATGATTGTAAGAATAACAAATAATAGGGATCTCAGGATTTTCATCCTTCTTCTTTTTAGAGTTCAGACTCAAGGAAGGCTAAGCTTTTGATTCTCTCTTTAAGGAATAAATAGACTAAATTGTATTACTTAATAAAAATCTTTCAGCTCATATGTTCTTAGTGACAGAAAGGTATTTGATTGTTTGTTTCAATTTTGATGTTGAAGAATCTGCTCACCAAACCTTAGATCAGTGCCTACCCTTGGGAAAAGAGTCAATGAAAGATGTAAATCCATAGAAATAAATTAACAAAAATACTATAGAATGCCTTACAAACTATATGCAGCTTAGATAGAATGCCTTATAGACTGTCTTATCATTCCCACACTACTGTATCAAATCCTCACACTACTATTAAACCCTTTGAAATTGCTCATAAAACTTAGTTCTCTCCTTGAAAGAAACTCAAAAGAAATTAGACAGTTACCTTATAACTGACATGTTTAAAATGCCTTAAAAATCAAAAATAAAAGAGCATAAATAGGAATCTAAAGAGACAACAATATCATAAAATAGGAATTGCACTGTATTTCATTTATATGATCCTGCTTCAATACATTCAGAGACTAGAAGCTAAAAAGATTAGACAAGATTAAGAAGTCTGCTTGCAACAATATATTCAACATATGGAACCTGCTCTAAAGCTCTTGGCAGAGGGAAATAACATAGTCTAAAACCTCTCAAAAGCCGAGCAGCCATACGAACCCAAAAAATAGAGAAAAGAAGAAATTAAATAGAACATAAGGAAAGCCTAAAATCCAAGTTTGATTCACACCTATCCCTCCTTGAAAATCTAATATTTTACTTATCCTTCCTTCTCCAAGATAAAACTGATTTCCATCGGTGACTGTCTCATCAAAACTCTAATTTCACTTTGCCCTTTCAACGACTGATTTGTCTTTTCAAATTCTGACTTCATTCTCCAAGAAAATTTGATCTTATCCACTGCAAATATTATCAAAATCACACTATATTTACACCCAAATATGACTTCAAACTCTAAGGAAAATCTTCTGTGAAAACTTCTTTCCCAAGCTTTGCAATAACATATTTTAAATTTTGTCTCATACTTCTATGAAAATCTGATTTTATTCTGAGAAATATCTTTCAAATATGATTCCATTTGCCTCCAATATCTCAGATTTTCAATCTCCATTCAAAATCCTCCAGATCTGATCACATTTGTTTGCAAAATATGATCTCATTTACTTGTTTAAAATACTCTGGAAATGCATATTTTCAAGTCTTTGAAATAAAATATATGTTGCACCAGACTATAGAAAGAGATATCTCCCTAATCTTTTAACATTATGTTAAGCAATGCATTCTGTCTTATTATGAAAATCTGATTTTATTTTCCTTGAAATATCTTGCACAGACTATAATGTTTCAAAATACTTTATCTTTATAAATTCTTGTGCATTTTTGCCTTTTATGTCCATGAAATTATGCATTTTTGCCTAGATTTCACCAGTTTTTTGACATGTGTCACATGTTGATTAGTTGTCTTTGATTGGTTTTGCAAACTCTTCTTTTAATCATGGTTCATTTGGAGACTTGGAGACTACACTAATCTCTAAATTTGTTTATTCTAGGCTTAACTCATGATTTATTTAGAGACTTAGAGACTACATTACCTGGGCTTGATCGTGGTTTAATCCTGGGTCAAAAATATGCACTAGTATCTAAATATCTAAATCAATCTACTAACCTTCGGTCTGATCTAGAAACCTAGCTACCACCTCCTCAGTCTCCAAATCTCTAGATGCTAGGAACTTAACCATTTTCTTTCAGCGACCTGGAGATCGATAGTTATCTCTGAATTGTCGCAGTTATCTCTCGCATCTCCCAACCTCATGACTGTGTTGTCTCTGAGTCTCTGGATTTCTGCCAGTTAACTGCTAGGATCTCACAACTTGGAAACTAGTTAGCCTGGGAGTTAGTCACTAAATCACCAACATTTCATGCTATCTACTCAAACTTTTTGTGACTAGATGACTGAGTGCGACGTGTCACTTACCATGTCATCCTCCAACTGTTCTGTCTGCCACATCATCAACTAGCCTAGTCGTCATCTACCTATAAATTTTTTTTACCTTAGACAGAGGCACAAAAAGTTGAGGCACCAATCACCTACAGAGGTGGATAGCCTCCAGCTCTGCTTCACATTTCATATGTTTGTCACTTTGCTTATAAACATTTCGAATTTACCTTCCAGGAGCAATGTGGGACTAAATCACTGAATGTTTTAAAGCTCTTTACGTACTTTGTCTTAAAATAATGGACCCAGCACACATATTAACTCCTTCAGCCAAGGGGCCACCAAGGAGCCTCTTGGCCTCTCATTCAAATTAAATAGTATGCGTTGGAATATATAAACATCAACAAAAACTGAAACCCCATGCATGTGGGATAAATGTCTTTTGCAAACTTTTGAAGCTTTGTTTATTTTTCCAATCCTCAAAGAGACAAAATTTTTGTGTTTCAACTCAGATTTCTTTGAAAGTTTTACTGTAGATTGTAGGCATGGTCATCTCAATCATATCAAAAAATGAGCCCGACCCAGTTTGTATTTTTTGAGATATGACCCAAACCATGACTGGTTGTGCTCTTGCATTTTGCATTGGCAGCTGACAAGTTAACATGCCTTTCCTCTTGTTTCCATATTGTGAAGATTTGGCAAATAATTAATGTGTTATTCTTTGGTCTTTTGGTGTTGGATTTCCTTGGTTACTTAGCGTTGAATCTTCTTTTTTTGTTTGAAATGTTTTTTTTTTTAAACTTCCTCATTGCCACGCATGGGGTCTTCAGTCTCCCCGCCAATACTATTTGATTGAAGTTTGGAAGTATTAACTCCCCACATGCTTATCAACACAGATCTCTCAGATTGATAATGTGTGATGAAAATGTGTCACACTTATATGGGTCATTCCATTCAAGGTTTCTCAAGAATGAGGCCTCAAATATTGACTCATAGCTCCCTAGTCATGGAGTGTAAGGGTTTGTAATGGAGGTCCTCAGATTGACCTAGTTTGTGCCCATGCAAGTACACCATGAAATGAGAGATTCAATGCATGAAAATGACAACTTTTCTATATGATTGCAATGCATAAGAGGAAATTAATCTAAATGATAACAATGCATGGTTATTCTATGATAGGAAATATGAATTTAATCTAATATGAATCTAATCTACATGAATAGCCATGGATGCAAGAAGAAGAAGGCAAGAAGAGAGAAGTTGCAATATACAAGCCAAAGTGCTCAAATTCTCCTCCAAAATTCCTCTCCAAACCTGCAGCATAACAATAGCATAAAAGTGTTGATCTAAATGAGGAGAGATTTTCTTATTTAGGAAAGTGAACGGTTGAGATTAAGAGGCAAAAAGAAATGAGCAATGGTGGAGATTAAATCTTGGTTGATCCATGTGTTCATTTAAAAAGCAAAAATCCCACCACTTAGAAAGATGTGAAGAAAAAATAGATTTTTATTTAATTTAATTTAATTTATTTCCTTTTTCATTAAAAGAAGAGCTTTAAGTGAGAATTTTTATTTATTTAATTAAAAGAGGGGTTTTCTTTTAATTAAATAAATTAGAAGAATTTTATTTAATTAAATGGGAGAAATTTAATTTAATTAAATAAGATGAATTTTATTTAATTAAAAGGGAGATTAAATATTTTAATTAAATAAAAATGATCAAACCTTAGGAATTATTGAAATAATTCAATTAATTACGATTTGATCAAGGAAATTGATTTGAATTGAAAAAATTTCAAAGTATTGATTCAGGAAATTGATAAATGGGGTCCATAGTCTAGGCGACCATTTTAGGGTGCATACATTTGCCCCTCTTTGACTAATGTGTGATTATTCTAGGAACGCATGTAGTCAAAGAATGCAGTTGAAGTGTGAGATCAATTTGGGATCACAAAACAACACAGACATCAACACCGTTGTAAATAAGTAATTGATATCACAACAAAGATAAGTTGATTGAAAAGAAGACAAGGTCAACACTGTTGTAAATAAGTAATTGACATGTCCAAGATAAGAATCTCAAGAAAGGTTTCCCCAAGTGGAGCGATTGATAGGATTGATAAAGTTGAATCAAGGATTGAAGTTTGATAGGTACTGCCCCCCTCGTGATCAAAATCGAAATGAGATAGAGGAGAGATAGAAAATTGATAAACTCGATCAAATCAAACTAAAGATAAGGTTCTTGATGTAAGATGAAAGATATAAGGATCAAAAAACCAAGGTAGATTATTAAGAAAAAAAGACTACTCCCTATTGGAACTCCAAAATCCGGATGCATTTTTGAGTGAGCATACTTAAAATTTTCCCTAAGCGTAAGTTGGTGCCCTAAATATCTTTCGAAGGTCTATGTTGGGAGCTTGTAAAGAATGACCTGATGTTTTTCATGAGAATCCACTTGGATATGTGTTTACCACCTATCATTCAGAAAATGAAATGAGTCATAGATTTCATAATTTAGATTTGATGAGTTTTGGAGACAGTTGTTTAGAGGTGTTCACCTAAATCTGCATTCTGCATATTGTCTGATTATAGTAAATGACGTACTTTGCATACTTACATCCTTAACCTGATAGAGTGTCATGATGTAAGGATAGGTCTAAGGTTTTTTAGGAATGAGAGAGAAAATATGTTTTCATTTTAAGACCCCCATGAGTTCATTTGCATATTTGGCCGAAATCATTCCATTTGCAATTAATGTTGATTCTCAGAAAGTGAAACTCCAGAATTAGGAAGTTGCTGACTTTAAGGTCTTACAAGTCTACACCCAGTGGAATAAGATGGAAAATTGAATGCTTTATGGCATTGTAGGCACAAAAATTTTCTACCATGAAGATTTTCAATCCATGATGAATCCATTTGCTCAGTTTTCCAATCTGATTCCATTTGCAGTTTCTAACATTTTGATGCAGATTAGTTGCACAGTTTGGTTTGAGGCCCTGCTTGTGAGGTTATATCTTGAATACCGTGATTGGTCACATAAGGAAAATGGTTTCCTTGAATTATAGAAAAAATTTACTTCAAGTTTGAAAGGTCTTAGATCCTGAGGGTTTTGTATGCATAATTCTCCAAATGCTTTTGATTTGCAGAAATTGTTATTTCTCATTTGCTCTTTTCTGTAAGTTCCAAGTGGCTACTTTCAAGGAGCTACCAAGTGTGTCCGAATGATTTTAAAGAGCCACCCTTCTAGATCCATATTCTCCATATAGCATACTTCTAATGTCTTGAATCTCAGATCCCCAGGAGGTCATTTGACATGTTTTCAAAGTCAAAACCAAATGTGTTTACCGTTATTTAACAGGGTAATTTGCAGAATTGTTTTGAATAGGAAACTTGGGCGATTAAAATCTTTAGACCTATTGGGTTTCATCAGACGTGATTCTGTAGTATGGAAGAATGTCAATCATGGAACATGTGTGCCTAGCACCACATTCCGGTTACTTGATTTTGTCAGTTTTTGAAGCTAGTTCCTGAGGCTAATTTCTGTTAATAAAATCAGTTTAAAAGAGGTGCGCAAACTGGAATTCGGGGATTCAAATTTCATTATAGTAGCAGGTTGCTTTCTCTTTTACAAAGTGGAGGAGATTGTTGTCCTCAAATGGCTGGTATGGTACCGGCTCTTGATGATGAGTTAATTTGAAAAGGGACTTTCCTTTGAAACTTCCACAAAAGGACCTTTTAGTTATGAAGTACATGTTTTTGGTTTTGCCAAACATCGATCAAGCAATGTTAATCATCCCAAGACATTGTTGGAAAGTGAAAATGCAAGCAATTTTTATTTTTTCATTGATGACAAAACTTAATTGGTGAAACTATTGTTATCTGTTTGAGTACCATATCTACTAATGATGAAGAAGATTTAACAAGAATACCAAGTGAATGGTTGAGTTAAGGCAATTCAAAGGGTACTTGATCAGTTGGCACTCTGGCAAAGTAATTAGTTGTTTATCTTTCAAAGATAGTTTTTTTGGTTGTTCTATGCTGAGCAAGTTTGGCTTGTGCCGAGAAAATTTGCTTATGATGACCAAAGTTGCTTGTGCAGAGTAAAGTTGCTTGTGACGAAAAAAAATTTGCTCAATGTCAAGCACCATTGAAATTGTTGAGTGGAAACAATGATGTTGGCCGACTTAGTTGATTTTATTGGGATATGTAATGTTAATTAAAGATTGATCCACATCATTTAATGTATAGGTAACCATAACTAATGCATGGTTTCAAGATTTAATTAGAGACTACTTTGGAGAAGTAAATGTAATACAAGTATGGAATGATCCGTTGAATCTGACCTAACCTAAGATCTACGATCTTGTTTAAGTGGAAAAAGAATTATCTGACCTAGACAAAGAGGTATATGATAACCTCAGGGGTTATTCATGAAGTGTGGATGAATGTGTGTGTATGCAAAAGGTTTGCATAGTTGATTTACTGTTTGGCATGATCTAGTAGAGAAGACAAAAAGGCAGAGGCAGAAAGTTGCATGTGTGATTGCTTGAAAAATTTCCAAGTAGATCAGAGGGTTGAAATGACAATACAGGCTATCTAGTAAGTTAACATCAGAGCTGTAATTGGACCTAAATTTGCAAAGTAAGTTGTATGTACCAGATCACAAACTGCTGATTACTTTCTTACCATTGTATCAGTGAAATCCTTTAACAAGGTTGACTTAACACTCATTTGTATAAATCCTCTAACAAGGTAACAATCATATTGGAATGTTCTAAGTCCTCTAACAAGGCCACTCCTAATAGGGTGATTAAATCCTTCAACCAGGTCACACCTAGCAGTGTGTTATTGTAACCTTTTATAGGGTTGGCTCCTCACAGGGCATCACTTCAGAAGAGTGAAAACTTGGTAGCATGTTACTGGTGGTTTTTCCGATATTGGGTTTCCACATTAAATACTTGTATCAACTTGTGTGAATGCTTATGGTTTGCTTTACTATTATGTTACTACAAGCTAATTTCAATTGACAGAAAACTACATGGTTAAAGTTGTTGATTTATGTTACTACTACCGATTAGATCTAAAGTACAAAAAGTTTTATTTGCTACATCTAGACCTGAGGATAACTGATTCGCCCCTCCCCTCTTATTTATTAATAGTTCATTCTAACAATTGGTATCAAAGCATTGGTCTCCTGAAAATAGTTTGAAGGTACTTGGAGCAAACAGATCAAGATGTATAAGGAGGTTCCCAAGCTGAACAAAGATAACTTCCCTGCATGGCAGAGCTTGATGAAACTACATTTGGCTGGTATTGGAGATGATGCTAAGTGACTTATTGAACATGCCTATGTACCACCTTCTACTC
>MU224785.1:110245-177745 GCA_018584345.1 Thuja plicata | reverse complement strand
CTTGGTCTACAGATCATTCAACAAAGTGAAGGTATTTTCATTACATAGTCCAAATACATCAAAGAGGTCCTGAAAATATTCAAGATGGAAGATTCCAAACCTATTGGAACACCGATGGCTACTGGATACAAATTAACAAAGGAAGACAAGACAACAAAGGTAAATCAGACTTTGTATAGATCAATGATAGGAAAACTCATGTATGTTGTACACACTAGACCAGATATTGCACATGCAGTAGGAATTGTTGCTACATTTTCTACTAACCCTAGGGAATCACATATGACTGCTGTGAAAATAATTTTAAGATATCTGAAGAATACTAAGGAGTTTGGCTTATGGTATAAAAGAGAAGGAAAATTTGAACTAAAAGTGTTTACCGACGCTGATTGGGCTGAAAATCTTGATGATCGGAAGAGCACAACTGGAGGAGCATTTTTTATGGGTGACAGACTTGTCACATGGATTAGCAAGAAGCAAAGATGCATCTCTCAGTCTACCACAAAAGAAAAATATGTTTCTGCTACTTCAAATTCTTCAAATATTGCATGGATCAAACAATTGCTGGAAGGTATGCATATGAAGATGTCAGAACCAGTGACTATCGATTGTGATAAAACTATTGCAATAAACATTTCCAAGAATCCAGTCATGCATGCAATGACTAAACACATTGCAATCAAGTATCATTATTTAAGAGAACAAGTTCAAGAAAAATAGGTGATACTTGAGTATGTGCAATCAAAAGAACAATTAGCTGATATCTTCACCAAGTTGCTGCCCAAGGATACATTTGAGTACTTGAGAAAGAGACTAGGGGTCAAACCCTTGTCTACCAATTAGTAAATGGTTGAAGGCTGCATCAACCTATATATTATCAGAATATCATTCATGTTGATGCAAGCAAAAAGATGAACTTCAAAGCTATATCTATATACAGAAAGGTATATATCAAAACCGAGCACCAGAGCATATTATTGTATTGTTGATGGATAAGGGAAATTCAAGGAATATATTATGGATAGAAGAAAATAATTGTTTGACATGAATGTCAGATATTTGTAAAATATTTGTTTGGCATTGTTGTCAAAGGGAGAGAATATATACATATTATCACAAGAAATTATTCATTATCAGATTACTCCAAACAGGGAGAGATCATATCCATAGGGAGATATTTTGTATGAAGAAATCATATATAAAGGGAGAGTTGCTAACAAGAGATAGAGACATCAAAGAAGAAGAACAGTCAAAAGAGAAAAATTAACACAAGAAGAGAACACAACACATCAGTACAAGAAACAAAGAAAGCTGCAAGAATAAAATCTAAGCTAAACACGGAGCTTACCGGCGGTCAAAATTTTTTTTGGTTATCAAAACAAAGTGTTTGGTAATTTGATGAATCTCAACAATTGTATTTCATATTGTATTAGAAATAGTATAGTGTGATAATATAGTATGTTGCCATCAATGCCAAAGGGAGAGATTGATGACATGTAACTGATTGAATGTTTGATAATGTTAAGTTGAAGATGATGCAAGACATTAAAATAGTTAATGGTTTGTATTGTTATTGATGTCAACTTGATATCATATGTATGGTCATACCAAAGACTTCAGAGAATCAATGGAATAGAGATTATGCTTTCAGCAATGCACAAAAGTCAAGTATTCACTAAGTGACAGAAAACACTGATGGAGTGCACACCATCGGTAAAGGAAAAGAATAAAAGTCATAGTGATACCCGACAAGAAGAAGACAATGTTGCCCAACGAAGAAAAATCACAAGATGCCCGATGAGCTGAAAATAGAGTTTCCCAACAAGAAAAATTCAATGATGCCCGACAAATGGAGATCTCGAAGCTGACTGGAGTTACACTGACGAAACTAGCAATTGTCACCAATGACTAACTGCAGAGTTGACCGATAGAACAAAGAGTTCAGAAAATGACAAAATATCTAGCTGGGAGAGCCTAAGGATAGACTTAACTGATTGTTTAATTTGTTTTATCTGACCAGAGTTAAGTAATTGATTTAAAGAAGATTTGTACAGTTGGAAAGAAGATAACTATGAGATAAATCAAGAGTTAAAGCTGTAAATCAAATTGGTTGGATTATTTTTCATGCCAAGAATCAAGAATAAAGAATCAAAAATTAAGGAATATCATGTCTATATAAGAGACAAGCATAATTCATTTCCAAAAGAAAATCACATACAAGGGAAGGGGAGTGAATAAAAGAGGATGCTAAAGAGAAACTAATGAAAGATAACTTCATACAGTCCTGGTCAATCAAGCTGAAGGAGAGCTAAAGAATTTTGCAGACACCGACGAATAGTGAAGCACAACATCACAGAGAAAAAAGTGTGGAGCACAAAGAATTGAATTGATACATTGATCAGAGAGGTAATGTACTTAAATAGATCTAAAAATCAGCAATTCAAGTTGAATTAGAAATAGGTCATAGTGTTTCAGTTTAACCATTGAAACATCAAGTCTCTTCACAGAGCATGACTTAACCATCTTCTACATTTGAGGTATATCATAACAGATTGCCAAAAAGTTTATCATGAAGATAGCATTGAGTGCCCGATACCAACACACAATCTAAGGAGGCTGATGTAGTTAGGTAGCACCAGATATGCCAGATACCTATTGTGCCCATAGAGGTTGATCAATATTGGTAGCATATACATGCCAAATATCAAGTGATAGACTCATATTAAAATCCTCTAACAAGGTCACACCTAACAGTGCGTTTGTAACTTTTAATAGGATAAATGAATACAAAAATCACATTTCCCGTTTGATCATCTCTGGAATTCAGAGGACTTTATCATTGTTTTCTTTCATTGAAATTCTGGAGGAGGCAGGAGATCCCATCTTCATTGATGTATTTAAGGCTTGCCCTGTGATACTTGGCCACCTCAAACTACTCACCCAGGTCTGGAACATTTGTCTTAAATTCTTTGACCATTTTTGCCATGTCGTGACCTCTAAGCACCATGCAAGTTATTCATGTCATCTTTGCTCCATCTATCCCCTCTGAAGATTGGTATCTCGATTCCATTAATTCGTCAAATTTCCCCAAAACATACTCCTCTGGAGTGCATGTGTCAGTGCTAAGCGGATCAGCTCTGGAGACCTTCAAAACAAAAGATTTGTACAAATTGAAAGAATATTGGATTGCATTGGCCTTATCATGTAGGGTCCCTACCAGTTTCTTGATTACCCCCAATGTGAGGTCAAGTCTAGAGTGCTGGGTCCTTATGAAATCAAATGACTCCTCTCCAAAAATTCTAGATTCGGAGACAATCTCTTCCCCGATGCTGAGGAGTTCTTCCAACTTGACCTTCCATGCCTCATAGTTTTCAATATCTCCCTCCAAAATGGAGATAATAGTTTTGACCTAGTGCAAGATGTAATGAGCCGCATATAGGTCTAGGAGTGTGGACACTAAGAAACGCAAGACATTTCCCACTTGCAAGGTAACCCATTCATCGACCGCCTGGGCCTTTCTTTTCATAGCCTGTAGTGCATCTATGTCACCCTGAGGAAGTGGTGCATCGAATGTGGAGGCACCCATGGGAATGACACTAATAGGCTAGGCTAGCTCCGTTAACAGCCCCATAAGATTTGCATTTTTCTCCTTCCCTGCCCTGAATTTCTGGGCCTCTTTCTCATAGTGAGCCTCCACTACCTTGGATGCTTCTTTTAATAGGTCTAACTCACCCTATTTTCCTCTCTTCCCTAGTGACACCTACGTGACATTGTAATCTCTAGCCTTAGTCATTGCTTCATCCACATCCAAGGGAGGTGTCGCGATCACTGCGACTATATCTCCGCCCGGCCCAGTCTGAAGAGTATGGACCGTCCGGGCTTTCTTAGCCTTTGGCAGGTTTTGCGCTTGTGCCATCATCTCTGCCAAGGAGAGATGGGACTTGGGTGTTTTCAAGGCCTTCCTCTTTCAATATTCCACCAACCATTGTGGCAGTAGGGGCAGATTTACAGCCAGAATATGCTCTTGTGATTTCTCCCTGGGATCTTGTTGTGCCCCTTCATCGGTATGAGTTGCTTTTGATTCCTTCGTATCTTTTGGTTCATTGGAGATACTTGCTCTAGTGGTACCTATATCTTCTACCCCAATGTCCACATCCTTGGTAACATTAGGATCATCATTTGTTGCCCCAGGGTTTTCTTCTTCATCCTGCTGCTGCTCTTTATTAGCTTTTGTTGTTAGGTGTGACCTTGTTAGAGGATTTAAAGAATAGTTTGTCACTTAGTATCTGACATCTAATGCTACCATCCTTGATCAAAAACTCACTTGTCCTATCAATAGATATCAGGCATATCCAATTCTACTTTCTATGATCAAAATTTTTGATATTCCTTGGGATGTATCTTAATTACAAAAGAATTTTAAGTCCTGCTTAGTTAAGAGACTTGATGTTTCAATTGTTAAACTGAAACACTAAAGTGATCTGTTCACACATATAACTTGAATTGCAGATTTTCAGATCTATTGTAAGTGCATTACCTCTCTGATCAATACAATCAATTTAATACCTTTGCTCCATACTATTCTACTCTATGATGTTGTTTCATTGTTCGTCGGTGTCTGCAGAATCTAGCTCTTTCCTTAGCTTGTTGATCAGGTCTGAATGAAGACTTTCTTCTCCTTCAGAATCTCTTCAGCATCTATTCTTTTCACTTCTCTTCACCCCATAATTTGTAATGAATTGGGTTTGTCTCTTTATAGACATGATTCACCATTTCTTGGCTTTCTTGATCCTTGGCGTGATCCACAATGCTCACCAATTAGATTTAAAGAAAAACTCTAGTTGTATCTCGTAGAGATCTTCTTGCCAACTGGACAAATCAACTTTAAATACTTTACTTATCTCTGGCTTTATCTTGATGATTAAAACAATGATAAGTATCAGTTAATTCTATTTTTAGCTCTTGACAGCTAAGCATTTTGTTTTTTTTGAACTCTCTGTTCTATCGGTCAATACTTCAGTTGGTCATCAGTGATAACTGACTGTTCCATCGGTGTGACTTCAGTTGACTTTGGGATCTCCATCTGTAGGGAAAAACTATAATTTTGTTCATCGGGTTACTCTATGCTTTGATAGTTGGGCAACACTGTGACTTTGCTCATCGATAATGTTAGGCATTTTATCGTTGGGAAACATCATGACTTTTCTCTTTTACTATGTCCATCGGTGTGCACTTCGTCGGTGTATATAGTCATTATGTGAATAATTGACTTATATTCATTACTGATAGCATAGCCTTTGATTCATCGATTCTTTGAAGTCTTTGGCAGTATGTCCATGACCATACATATTATATCAAGTTGAAATCAATGAAAATACAATACATTAACTGATTTAATGCCTTGCATGATCATCAACTTAATATCTTCAAACATTCAGTCAGTTATAGTTCATCAAAATGTTGATTGAAACATAAATTACCAAAAGCATAACCAAATTTGAAGTCATCTCATCTTTCATGGTATATTTCATTGGGAGTAATTTGCTTAGTGTTCAACATTTCTTGTAATTTGAGTTAGATATTTAAATGTTGAAAGGGTCACCCCACTAGGTCTAGCAGAGCCTAAAGAGCATAAGGTATAATTCTTGTGATTGAATCTTGTTTATTTTCCATTAAGTCCAATTCTTTGTAGATAGAAGTTGGCTTATTCATGAAGCTTAGGGGATTGAGGTTTGTCTTGATTTGGAAGGGATGAAGGTGGATGCATGACATAGGAAGATTGCACAACTTTTTTTACAGGTGGGGTTTTAGTCTCTTTTGTAAATAGTCCTTGGATAATATCAGGTATAAGTTTTTCATGGTCCATAAATTTAGATGCAAAATTATTTTGGATAAAATTTGTGAGGTTTTGAGACAAGAACAATGATAGACTACACATAAAGGTCTCAAACAAGGAGGGAAACAAATAAAGAATGCATATAAATGCCTGAAAAATAAAATAAAGAAAATGTTG
This sequence comes from Thuja plicata, assembly GCA_018584345.1. NCBI lineage: Eukaryota > Viridiplantae > Streptophyta > Pinopsida > Cupressales > Cupressaceae > Thuja > Thuja plicata. The sequence continues at coordinate 171,732 of MU224785.1, read as the reverse complement.
ATGAGACTTTGTGACCGGGTCCGCCAACAGAGGTAAGTTGTCACTGGGTATCGGGGTATTGGCCAACTTCGCCTGTGAAGGTTGTCTAGGAAAATGAGATTCCCTACGCCTCCAAGCACGTGAGAGTCAGGTCTTGACAGTGTGGGGCTCAATTGGGAAGTGTGACTGTTTTGTTTGAGGGGGATATCTAGTTATCTTAACTCATCTTCTCTGGGGATTCAAGTGAGTGGGGTTTCTTGCAAGCGCGCATTTAATTAACAAACAAAATTCAAAAGATATTGCAGAGTTAGAATTATTTCATCTACCTATAGTTACAATAAACTTTCAAAACATCAAAAATGCTCTAACACACTACACTAAATAGTGAAGAAATATAGAACCATCAGTTGATATCAGATCAGTAGCGGAGGAAAAGGAGGTTGTTAATCTACTTAAAGCATCAGAGAAAAGGACATAAAGAACACAAACCATAAAATACCATTAACCAGAGATCAGAATGGAAAAAAAATCATTGATATAACTCTTCCTTCTTCATTAACATGTCTTCTAGCAAGCACTAGTGCGTGGTACAATGATGGCACCAAGGGAGCATTTAAATACTAAAAGCTTAGAAACTATGGAGCATTGAGCTCTACAACTAAGAACTGAGAAAACCAAATTGCTATTAGCTATGGACTGCAAAATCATCAATTTCACTGACCCTTGGAATGAGGCCAGACTTATCATTTATACACATCATTTGACCTAAAACTTAACCTAACTTATTTTACACTTTACAATATAATACTATTTTCCGCTGGCCAGTACTACCTGCACCACACTACAAAAGACCTCGAGATGGAGAAGGTCTAACATGTAAGAAGAATAAGACAAGAAGGGAGGAGTAGAAGAATTGGCCTTAAGAAGAGAGCCGGTAGGAGAGGAGAAGAAATATGATCGCCCAGGGATCGAGGCTACATCCCTCATAAATGGGAAAGTGACACCCTGTCTCTGATGCGCCAGATGTAATGTCAAAGTGACGCCTTGGGAAGACCATTTGTTAGAAACCTCTTGTCGAGTCGATGTGCCTTGTTGTAGTTACCTATTTTCTGAAACCTTTTATTATTGTTTTGAAAGCGACCAGTCGACCTTGAGAACTGGAAAACGGGTCACTTAAAGAATACAAAAATGAATAACACTGGATCCAGAACTCCGAGATCTGGGAGCATGCGCCCCAAAGAATAAATGAATACAAAAATCACATTTCCCGTTTCATCATCTCTGGAATTTGGAGGACTTTATCATTGTTTTCTTTCATTGAAATTCTGGAGGAGGCAGGAGATCCCATCTTCATTGACGTATTTAAGGCTTGCCCTGTGATACTTGGCCACCTCAAACTGCTCACCCAGGTCTGGAAAATTTGTCTTAAATTCTTTGACCATTTTTGCCACATCATGACCTCTGAGCACCATGCAAGTTATTCACGTCATCTTTTCTCCATCTATCCCGTCTGAAGATTGGTATCTCGATTCCATTAATTCATCAAACTTCCCCAAAACATACTCCTCTAGAGTGCATGTGTCAGTGCTAAGCGGATCAGCTCTGGAGACCTTCAAAACAAAAGATTTGTACAAATTGAAAGAATATTGGACTGCATTGGCCTTATCATGTAGGGTCCCTACCAATTGCTTGATTACCCCCAATGTGAGGTCAAGTCTGGAGTGCTGGGTCCTTACGAAATCAAATGACTCCTCTCCCAAAATTCTAGATTCGGAGACAATCTCTTCCCCGATGTTGAGGAGTTCTTCCAACTCGACCTTCCATGCCTCGTAGTTTTCAATATCTCCCTCCCAAATGGAGATAATATTTTTGACCTAGTGCAAGATGTAATGAGCTGCATATAGGTCCAGGAGTGTGGACACTAAGAAACGCAAGACATTTCCCACTTGCAAGGTAACCCATTCATCGACTGCCTGGGCCTTTCTTTTCATAGCCCGTAGTGCATCTATGTCACCCTAAGGAAGTGGTGCATTGAATGTGGAGGCACCTAGGGGAATGACACTAATAGGCTGGGCTACCACCATTAACAGCCCCATAGGATTTGCATTTTTCTCCTTCTCTGCCCTGAATTTTTGGGCCTCTTTCTGATAGCGAGCCTCCACTGCCTTGGATGCTTCTTTTAATAGGTCTAACTCACCCTATTTTCCTCTCTTCCCCAGTGACACCTACATGACATTGTAATCTCTGGCCTTAGTCATTGCTTCATCCACATCCAGGGGAGGTGTTGCAATCACCGCGATTGTATCTCCGCCCGGCCCAGTTTGAAGAGTATGGATCGTGCGGGCTTTCTTAGCCTTTGGTATGTTTTGCGCTTATGCCATCATCTCCGCCAAGGAGAGATGGGCCTTGGGTGTTTTCAAGGCCTTCCTCTTTCAATATTCCACCAACCATTATGGTAGTAGGGGCAGATTTGTAGCTAGAATATGCTCTTGTGATTTCTCCTTGGGATCTTGTTGTGCCCCTTCATCGGTATGAGTTGCTTTTGATTCCTTCGTATCTTTTGGTTCATTGGCGATACTTGCTCCGGTGGTACCTATATCTTCTACCCCAATGGCCACATCCTTGGTAATATTAGGATCATCATTTTTTGCCCCAAGGTTTTCTTCTTCATCCTGCTGCTGCTCTTTATTAGCTTTTGTTGTTAGGTGTGACCTTGTTAGAGGATTTAAAGAATAGTTTGTCACTTAGTATCTGACATCTAATGGTACCATCCTTGATCAAACACTCACTTTTCCTATCAATAGATATCAGGCATATCCAATGCTACTTTCTATGATCAAAATTTTTGATATTCCTTGGGATGTATCTTAATTACAAAAGAATTTGAAGTCCTGCTTAGTTAAGAGACTTGATGCTTCAATTGTTAAACTGAAACACTAAAGTGATCTGTTCACACATATAACTTGAATTGCAGATTTTCAGATCTATTGTAAGTGCATTACCTCTCTGACCAATACAATCAATTTAATACCTTTGCTCCACACTATTCTACTCTATGATGTTGTTTCATTGTTCGTCGGTGTCTGCAGAATCTAGCTCTTTCCTCAGCTTGTTGATCAGGTCTGAATGAAGACTTTCTTCTCCTTTAGAATCTCTTCAGCATATATTCTTTTCACTTCTCTTCACCCCATAATTTGTAATGAATTGGGTTTGTCTCTTTATAGACATGATTCACCATTTCTTGGCTTTCTTGATCCTTGGCATGATCCACAATTCTCGCCAATTAGATTTAAATCAAAACTCCAGTTGTATCTCGTAGAGATCTTCTTGCCAACTGGAAAAATCAACTTTAAAGCCTTTACTTATCTCTGGCTTTATCTTGATGATTAAAACAATGATAAGTATCAATTAAGTCTATTTTTAGCTCTTGATAGCTAAGCATTTTGTTGTTTTTGAACTCTTTGTTCTATCGGTCAATACTTCAGTTGGTCATCAGTGATAACTGACTGTTCCATTGGTGTGACTTCAGTTGACTTTGGGATCTCCATCTGTAGGGAAAAACTATAATTCTGTCCATCAGGTTACTCTATGCTTTGATAGTTGGGCAACACTGTGACTTTGCTCATCGATAATGCCAGGCATTTTATCATTGGGAAACATCATGAATTTTCTCTTTTACTATGTCCATCGGTGTGCACTTCATCAGTGTATATAGTCATTATGTGAATACTTGACTTATATGCATTACTGATAGCATAGCCTTTGATTCATCGATTCTTTGAAGTTTTTGGAAGTATGTCCATGACCATACAAATTATATCAAGTTGAAATCAATGACAATACAATACATTAACTGATTTAATGCCTTGCATGATCATCAACTTAATATCTTCAAACATTCAATTAGTTATAGTTCATCAAAATGTTGATTGAAACATAAATTACCAAGAGCATAACCAAATTTGAAGTCATCTCATCTTTCATGGTATATTTCATTGGGAGTAATTTTCTTAGTGTTCAACATTTCTTGTAATTTGAGTTAGATATTTAAATGTTGAAAGGGTCGCCCCACTAGGTCTAGCAGAGCCTAAAGAGCATAAGGCATAAGTCTTGTGATTGAATCTTGTTTATTTTCCATTAAGTCCAATTCTTTGTAGATAGAAGTTGGCTTATTCATGAAGCTTAGGGGATTGAGGTTTGTCTTGATTTGGAAGGGATGAAGGTGGATGCATGACATAGGAAGATTGCACAACTTTTTTTACGGGTGGGGTTTTAGTCTCTTTTGTAAATAGTCCTTGGATAATATCAGGTATAAGTTTTTCATGGTCCATAAATTTAGATGCAAAATTATTTTGAATAAAATTTGTGAGGTTTTGAGACAAGAACAATGCTAGACTACACATAAAGGTCTCAAACAAGGAGGGAAACAAATAAAGAATGCATATAAATGCCTGAAAAATAAAATAAAGAAGATGTTGACGAGACTTTGTGACCGGGTCTGCCAACAGAGGTAAGTTGTCACCGAGTATCGCGGTACTGGCCAACTTCTCCTATGAAGGTTGTCTAGGAAAATGAGATTCCCCATGCCTCCAAGCACGTGAGAGTCAGGTCTTGACATTGCGGGGCTCAATTGGGAAGTGTGACTGTTTTGTTTGAGGGGGATATCTGGTTATCTTAACTTGTCTTCTCTGGGGATTCAAGTGAGTGGGGTTTCTTGCAAGTGCACATTTACTTAACATACAAAATTCAAAAGATATTGCAGAGTTAGAATTATTTCATCTACCTATAGTTACACTAAATTTTCAAAACATCAACAATGCTGTAACACACTACACTAAATACTGACGAAATATAGAACCATCAGTTGATATCAGATCAGTAGCAGAGGAAAAGGAGGTCGTTAATCTACTTAAAGCATCAGAGCAAAGGACATAAAGAACACAAAGCATAAAATACCATTAACCAGAGATCAGAATGGAGAAAAAATTATTGATAGATCTCTTCCTTCTTCATTAACATGTCTTCTAGCAAGCACTAGTGCATGGTACAATGATGGCGCCAAGGGAGAATTTAAATACTGAAAGCTTAGAAACTATGGAGCATTGAGCTCTACAACGAAGAACTGAGAAAACCAAATTGCTATTAGCTATGGACTGCAAAATCATCAATTTCACTGACCCTTGGAATGAGGCCGGACTTATCATTTATACACATCATTTGACCTAAAACTTAACCTAACTAATTTTACACTTTTCAATATAATACTATTTTTCGGTGGCCAGTACTACCTACACCACACTACAAAAGACCTCGAGACGGAGAAGGTCTGACATGTAAGAAGAATAAGACAAGAAGGGACGAGTAGAAGAATTGGCCTTGAGAAGAGAGCCGGTAGGAGAGGAGAAGAAATATGATCCCCTACGGATTGAGGCTACATCCCTCATAAATAGGAAAGTGACACCCTGTCTCTGATGCGCCAGATGTAACGTCGAAGTGACGCCTTAAGAAGACCATTGGTCAGAAACCTCTTGTCGAGTTGATGTGCCTTGTTACGATTACCTATTTTCTGACACCTTTTATTATTGTTTTGAAAGTGACCAGTCAACCTTGAGAACTGGGAAACAGGTCACTTAAAGAATAAGAAAATGAATAACACTGGATCCAGAACTCCAGGATCCAGAAGCATGCGCCACAAAGAATAAATGAATACAAAAATCACATTTCCCATTTGATCATCTCTAGAATTCAGAGGACTTTATCATTGTTTTCTTTCATTGAAAGTCTGGTGGAGGCAGGAGATCCCATCTTCATTGATGTATTTAAGGCCGGCCTTGCGATACTTGGCCACCTCAAACTGCTCACCCAGGTCTGGAACATTTGTCTTAAATTATTTGACCATTTTTGCCATGTCATGACCTCTGAGAACCATGCAAGTTATTCACATCATCTTTGCTCCATCTATCCCCTCTGAAGATTGGTATCTCGATTCCATTAATTTGTCAAACTTCCCCAAAACATACTCCTCTGGAGTGCATGTGTCAGTGCTAAGTGGATCAGCTCTGGAGACCTTCAAAATAAAAGATTTGTACAAATTGAAAGAATATTGGACTGCATTGGCCTTATCATGTAGGTTCCCTACCAGTTTCTTGATTACCCCCAATGTGAGGTCAAGTCTGGAGTGCTGGGTCCTTACAAAATCAAATGACTCCTCTCCGAAAATTCTAGATTCAGAGACAATCTCTTCCCCGATGCTGAGGAGTTCTTCCAACTCGACCTTCCATGCCTTGTAGTTTTCAATATCTCCCTCCCAAATGGAGATAATAGTTTTTACCTAGTGCAAGATGTAATGAGCCGCATATAGGTCCAGGAGTGTGGACACTAAGAAATGCAAGACATTTCCCACTTGCAAGGTAACCCATTCATCGACTTCCTGGGCCTTTCTTTTCATAGCCCGTAGTGCATCTGTCACCCTGAGGAAGCGGTGCATCGAATGTGGAGGCACCCGGGGGAATGACACTAATAGGCTGGGCTAGCTCCGTTAACAGCCTCATAAGATTTGCATTTTTCTCCTTCTCTGCCATGAATTTCTGGGCCTCTTTCTCATAGTGAGCCTCCACTGCCTTGGATGCTTCTTTTAATAGGTCTAACTCACCCTATTTTCCTCTCTTCCCCAGTGACACCTACGTGACATTGTAATCTCTGGCCTTAGTCATTGCTTCATCCACATCCAGGGGAGGTGTCATGATCACTGTGACTGTATATCCGCTCGGCCCAGTCTAAAGAGTATGGACCGTCCGGGCTTTCTTAGCCTTTGGCAGGTTTTGTTCTTGTGCCATCGTCTCCGCCAAGGAGAGATGGGCCTTGGGTGTTTTCAAGGCCTTCATCTTTCAATATTCCACCAACCATTATGGCAGTAGGGGCGGATTTGCAGCCAGAATATGCTCTTGTGATTTCTCCCTGGGATCTTGTTGTGCCCCTTCATCGGTATGCGTTGCTTTTGATTCCTTTGTATCTTTTGGTTCATTGGTGATACTTGCTCCAGTGGTACCTATATCTTCTACCCCAATGTCCACATCCTTGGTAATATTAGGATCATCATTTGTTGCCCCAGGGTTTTCTTCTTCATCCTTTTGCTGCTCTTTATTAGCTTTTGTTGTTGGGGTGTCCTCCTCTCCTGGTGTATTTTCTAGAGGTGAGGGAGGCATCAGGCCAATATTTAGAGTTTGGGCCACTGTGATTACCTCCTTGAATGATACCTTTGGTGGCAGTGTCTGGAACATGACAGTTGGTGTCATGGTTGTCCCTGTGGGTCCGATTTCCCCAACCGATGTTGTCTGTTCATCCTGGGTCTTCCTGCCTTCCAAGACCTCTTCAACCTATATTTTTGGGGCTTTAAAAAATTTCACCTATTCTTGCCCCTTTTCTTCTTCTGCCTAGGCTTCTTGTTCTTGCACGGGTTCTTGCTCTGGGAGCTCTTCTTGCGCGATGATCTCTTCTGCTAATTGTATGGTGTCCCCCTGCAAGTTACCAAATTCATCAGTCTTAAACACATCATCAAACTCATCATGGGGTGGGGGATTTTCTTGGATGTGTTCCAGTTCTTTCTCTGGCTCCATGGAGTCGGACGAAACAATTTGTATTTCTGGGATGCTTGGCATCCCAAGTTCTGACTCTTTCCTTAGCTTTGGATTGAGCCTCTTCTTTTTCCTGGTCACCAAAGGAGGTCATGCATCCATTAGAACTGCGTGTTCCTCTTCGCTCCACTTCTTGTTGCTCAAACCATTAATGCGGCTAGTGAAGGGGAAGAGGGAGGAGAAATGGGCCCAGTCATGAGGACCAGGGTGGCCAACCTTGTGATCAGTTTCTCCTTCATCTGCTGGGAGACCACCAACATTTTTTGCATTTATTCTTTTATGGAGCTGCAGATGGGGTTCATGAAAGGGTACCCATGATTCCTTTTCCCCTATCCTCTCCTTGCGAAGAGGTTATAGCTCAATCTCAGCACTTCTGGGCCAACTCAGCATGTACTCCCCGGGCATGCCCTCTTGAAATACTCATGGCTACACTCGACCACATCACGGGTTATATCTTCAATGGTTGGCCCCTCCTGAGCATTCCAATTTATTGGAGGAAGGGCCATCTTGTCTATCCCCCTCTCTTTGTATTGAGGGTCCACTATGGACTCGGTGTCTGAAAAGTCATCCGGGAATTTTTGAAGCTTCAGCCTCTCCATCATCCCCATTCTCATTCAGATGAAGTGCCGGCTCCAGACTTCAAAATCATCTTGGAAATCTTCCCAGAAGTCCTCCATGTGGAATCTGTGGGGCTCTAAAGCCCGGGGAAGTGCCCTTGCAATCTTGCCTAGCGGATCAAAGTTTTTCCGCGCTAGATAAAATTTTGTTAGGCCCAAGCTTTTAAGCTGTGGACAGACTACATGTGTAATTCCCACAAGTGATTGGGAATGGAACATTCACCACCTTCTTTACAGTATACAAGGTGTGCATCTCTAGCATCTATCGGCAGTATTCTAAAAGGATTATTTTGTTCCCACAGTGTTTGGGAAACAAATATGGTTTCTTAGAGAAGTCGATTACCCAGATGTAAGTATGTTGCTAGAACTGGATATAATAATGGCCATAACTTCTGACCAAATCCATGCCCTCCTTAGAGAGATGGTACCCGGTGTCCTGGGTAGGCATGAGAAGATTGTAATAGATGAAGGCGTCCTTAACCCGATAGAAGCTGAGGAAACTAGCTTCCCATTGGATTTGTGGGAAATAATCCCAAGGAGTCTTTTGCCCCGAGCCAACTCCATGTTCACCTAATGTGAGTAGCCCGTTTGTGATGGGGCGCTATTGTGCTAAGGCCCAGAGAACATAGGAGGTCATATAAAAATTTGAGGTTCGAGCCACCTAAAGAAACTGTGAATCCACATGATTAGAAATGATGGCGGCCCAATCAAAATACTGCTTGCCGATGGAGATGTCGAGCAGGAAGTAGTCCATCCACCCTGAGACTTCCTGGGCATGGGGTTTCCCAAAAAGCCTACATAATGCTATGACCCCCATTTGGATGCTTTCCTTAAATTCAGATCTGGGGATCTCCAACTTCATCCTTTTTTAATCTTTCTTTGGGGTCTTTAGCCATTTATTATTCAAATATTGCTAGGCCATAACCTCCAGCTGCTGAAATTGTGCCAAGGCATCAGATTGAATGACGACAGCTGCTTCATCAAACTGTGGAATCCCTAGACCCACCTAAAAATTTGTAGCATCCAGACAAACCATGGGTGTAGGGTACCCGGTCGGGACCGGAGCAGCGAGCATGACGGCCCGGACAGAGGATTTGTAGTGTGCCACGAGGGTGAGGATGAGTTCTGGGGCTTGCACAGAACATGGGAAGAAAGAAGCCTTTAGAATCCCAGACTCTCCAACATTTATGGCTAATTGGTCCCTGGATTGCCATTGAATGAATATCATTTTAACTAGGGCCTACATTTCTGACCACATCTCGACGCTGATGTCGGTGACCAATTGAACCTGGGATTTGATCTTTGATCCCGTAACAACATTATCTTTCAAATATTTCATGTTGAGGGGAAGTTTTTCCAAGGCCCTCTCAATCTTGGACCTGACAGCTGCCTTGGTGACAATCGTGGAGGGGATTTCTGGACTCCCGGGTGGTGAAGATATGGAAGCCTCTGACATAGTGAAAGTGAGATGTTTGAAAACCTGTAAGGTAAGGCGACTGTCAAAATACTTATAAGATAAAAATGCTACTCTAGATTTCGAAGAACTTACCACTATGTTGCACACTTCACTTAAAAAGTTAGTTTAGATCAAAATATAGAAAGATATGCATATGATGACAACTTAGGAATTCAATCATAATCTGGGCCCAGGAGTTTCAGCATACTTGACGAAAGTAAGATATGGGCGGGGCAAGGGCGTAGGACCCAGAGTCCTGAAAACTAACCGTTGGGGGAGGTGAGGAGAAAGTGAGTTGTTATGCCCACATGGGTGTCACATGGCTATGCAATAAATGGGGAGTTATGGCGGTGACGACGCCAACTGTCCAAACATGCACGAAGCAGAAGCCACTTGGGAAGTCTTGAATGCATGCATGGGACATAAATTCGCCATAAAGGCAGATTGATGGCGAAGAGAGAAAATCACCATGGTTGTAACCAACAGAGAGCTAAGTTCTAACCAGGTGGTATTCGACACAAAACCAAAAGAATATACATGAAATATACAACCAAATCATAGCAGAGCTGAAGGATATACACATAAAAAATAGAGGGCCAAAGGCCGAAACACATATACATAAAATATACAAATCCCACAAGCCTTTTCACAAGTTTATACAACTACAAATATTTACATGATCTAACCTAAGACAATGTACATCACAAATGCTAATCTACAATTGCACTAAGGGTAGAAAATCCCTCTAGCAGCGCCAACCCACCAACAGGAGGCGGACCCAAAACACAGAACAAGGAAGGAAAACCAGAAATACCGAGCGAAAACAAAACTACAAAGAAAGGGACAAAAACCAAAACCAGCAAAGACAAAGGTAGAAACCAAAGAACCCACTTGGAAGATGAACACAACAAAGAAGGTAGGCATGGGAAGCACCTTGAAATGAGCTAAACCTAGGGATCACCATGAACAATTACTGCCAAATCACTGGTTAACAACCACTAAACATGGGAGCAAAAGAAGCTTGAAATCATTTTAATTCACTTTGATTCACTCTAGATGCACAAGTGTTTAATCACGGTAACTATAAAATTAATGTGTAATTTCTATTTACACCTGAGGTAAAAGCTAGTTACCTTTTTTCCGTGAACTCTAGAATAGGTAGACCTCCAGACTCCGGGCCTAGGGATTCCATGCCACCATACCTTCTTGTGAGGAGAGGACATCATGGTAGAGAATCCCAGAGTCTGAAACCCAGCTCTGGAAGGAACAAACTCCAGGACTGGGTCCCCGAGGCATGAAAGACAAAAGAAGAAATAAACAAACCCCCCAGGGAGGGAAAGCTCGGGGAAGGTAACAAAGGAAAACAAAAGACAAGGCAAGAGCCAAAAGAGAAAAGAGGGGACCCAACATTTTGCACACAAAATGTAGGGATGGGTATGGAGGGCATAACAAATGGTGACTATCTGGGATGAATGTCTTAGCGCATTTGAGAAACATAGAATCTTTGGTTAGCAAAACTAGAATCAATCGTTACTTGGAGTATCCTATTTGCAAGGCGCAAAATGTCTGAGACAATCTGGCTCATACATTATTCAATCCTTGGTATTTTGTCAGTTATGGAGTGTGTGCTTTGAAGGAAAATCAAGTCGATGATCACTGGGAGAAGCATAGAAGAGGCACTAAATACATCGATCCAAAGTTGTCAAATTTGCTCATTTCCCCTGGATACCAGAGTTTCCACATCCCTTTCTTTCCTTCTTATTTTATTCTTTTCTGGATGGAAGGGCAATACTTCTTTCACCATTAAGCTTAAGTTTAGCTAAATTTAATGACGATACTTCTTTCACCCTTCCCTCCACCATAATTTGCTAAATATGGAAGAAAAATCCAGACCCAGAAGAATTTTAAAAGTTCAGACTTGGGCCAACAAACTAGTGCGATCGATCTACTCTCGGTGTGTCCGATTACTTGTTCCCTTAGATTTTGAGTTAAGTGATTGCCAAACTTCTGGGATAAATCTGATGAAGATTTCTCATAGCTTGTTACCAAACCTACAAAATAACTCCAGAGACTGGACCAATTCCATCATGCTAACAATAGATTCCAAGTTCATCATAATGTGAAAGGCACCATCCTAGAGACTAGACGTTATGTGAAGCATACTAGCCTACAAAAGGGGGGCAAAACACTGGGATCCCATAAAATTAAAAAAAAATAAAAACAAAGATGAAGAAGACAAGGGCGATCCCAGAGGACAGCCGACAAAACTATTTACAAGGCACCCCGAACAGGGTGTCGGGAAAGGAATATTTACAAGCAAGAAGATTTACATATAATACAGCTCCAGACAAATCTACCTCATTCAAAATAATGCTTGAGAAACTGTCCATTGATGGGAAATTGGACGGGTTCCCCAGTCATGGTACTAAGGCAATAAGTATTTGCCCCACAGATCTCTGAGATTAAATGTGGTCTAAGCTAGAGCCGTTGGAATTATGTATGCTTTCCTTTTCTTTTCATGGGCTTTATCCCACAAGAGGACCAAGTCCAAAACCTGAAAGGCCTTATACTGGACTCTCCAGTCAAACCATCATTTCACTACTGCTTGGTGATGTGTAACATGTTCAAGGGCCGCATCTCTTTGTTTTTCCATCCACACCAGATTCAGGAGCCGAACCTCCACAATATTGTCTCGGTTGCTGAATTCCTACATGAACTGTAAAATCAGGATCTATAAGTTAATGGGGAACACTAGGTTCTAGCCATAAAATAGGTGGAATGGGGGTGTCCCCAGGGTGACCTTAATTTGAATATGATCAGCCTAGAGGGTGAATCTCAGATTTTGGTGCTAGTCTCGTGGATTCTGTTCTAATAGGTGTTTGATCACTTTAAGCAAATTTTTGTTGGTTGGTTCGGCAACACCATTCCCTTGGGGGTAATAGTTGCTGGAAAAATTTAGAGTGATCTTCCAGTCATAGGTCCATTCAAGTAATTTCACCAAAGAAAATGCTAGACCATTGTCACATACTATAGAAAAGGGCATTCCAAACCTTGTGACAATGTTTTCTTCTAGGAATTTTATAACTACGTCTGCCATATTATTTTTGCAAGGTATTGCTTCAGACCACCAGGTGCAATAAACAGTAGTGGTTAGAATATATCAATGGTTGGCAGATGAGTTTGGGTTGATCTCCCTGATGAAGTCAAATGCCCATTGGGCAAAGGGTTTAGCTTTGAAAACTAGCTGTAAAGGCATAGCCAGGTTTCACTCACGATGTGCCGCAGTTTGGCAAGTATGGCACTTCCTGACATGAGTATAGACATCTCTGAAGATACAAGGCCAATAATATCTGGCCTAGAGAATCTGATGGGCGGTGGCCTCAGCTGAGCCATGCCCGATTACAAACTGCCCATGAAATTCTTTGATTATTTTTGTAGCTTGAACCCTATCGATGCACTAGAGGTATACTCCATAGTTCCTGTGAAAAAGTGACATTTTTGATCATGAAGTGTGCACTTTTCAACCGCAGGGCATGATGTTTGTTTGGAGGCAATCCCTCAGGGCATCTGTTATTCAACAATAAGTACATTAGGTCTATGTACAATGGATCCCGAGTGATGGACTCCACCGTATATGTTTGACATTCAATGTGGGGAGTCTCTTCTGCCATTGCTCTACATAGTCCCTGGCCTTAGACTATTTTCATGGGTTGCATTTCTAAATCATATTCCTGGAGGATGGCCATCCATTTCTCTCATCTCTAATACAACTCACTCTGCATCAACATAGATTTCACCGCTTGGTCCAGGGTGAGCGTGCACCTTGCTTCGGAGAATATAATGTTGTAATTTCTTTATGGTGTGAACGAGAGAAAAGACCTTTTCCAAGGATGAATACCAGACTTTGAAATTTTTGAAAGGGGATCTCATGAAAACTATTGGTCATTCTTCCCCTTTGACCTTTTGGGTTAATACTACCACGACAGAATACGATGAAGCAAAGGAATAGATATAAAAAGGGAGGGAATAGTCCAGACTAGCCAGAACTGGTGCCTCCATTATTGTCTATTTAATATGGGTGAATGCCCTCTTTGCTTCAAGACTCTACTCAATTTTGGTATCTTTCTTCATCATTTCGTTGAGTAGTTTTACTATCTCGATGAATCCAGTGATGAACTGCCAGACAAAGTTGATCTTTCCAAAGAAAGATCTCATTTCTTTCTTACTGCCGAGCATTTGTAGGTTTAGCAATGCTTCAACTCTCTTAGGGTCGATGGATATAACCTTCTTAGAGATAATATGCCCGAGCAACTTCTCTTCAGTGACCCTGAATATACATTTCTTGGGGTTGAGGAATATTCCATTCCGGTGACATCTCTCACAAATCTGGGCGAGGTGGGCAGAAAGATCATGCCTGTCCCAGAAAAAGATGGTTAAATCATCCATGTAGATGATTATACATTGGTTCACAAGGCCCTCAAACACAATGTCTATGGCCTTTTGAAATGTGGCCCCTGCATTAATCAAGCCAAAGGGCATTCTTCGGTATGCAAACATTCCCCACTTGGTGGTAAATATCATTTTGTCTCTATCTTCAAATTTAAGCATGACCTAGTTATACCCAGAGTAACCATCTAAGAAAGACATCATTTGTGATTTGTTCATGATTTGTAACACCTCGTCCAACAAGGGGAGAGGGTGATTGTCTTTCTTGGAGGCTCTGTTCAAATTTTAGAAATCCACGCAAAGGCATATTTTGTGGCTTTTCCTCTTCATAAGGACCAGGTTGGCTACCCACATAGTGTGCCAGATGGGAAAGATTATCTAGGATGACAATAGTTTCTAAACCTCCTGGTGGATCAGAGGCTTGATCAGTGGGTTGACCGGTCATTGCTTTTGCCAAAAAGGCTTAGCATCAGGTTTGAGTGGGATAGTATGAGTCATGATGGATGTCTCATACATCTTTAGATCCTCATACCCCCATGCAATCACATCAATGTATTCTCAGAGAATCACGAGAATATTCTCATTCTCAAGGGAGCAGGAGGTGCCAATGTGTATCATTTTCTCTTCATTGGGCTGGCCAATGTTTACTTTCTCAAACTTTCCTCCCTCAGAGGAGGAAAATATCTTTTCCCAGCCCTGGGGGTTCGAGTCAAATATTTGTTCAAGTGAAACCATCCCCTTCGGGATGGTGTTGGTTGGTAGGTCCATGATCCCATCGTCTTCATCACTCTATCCAGTATCATCATGATCTCTCTTCCACTATCTGGTCCTCAAAGACACCAACATTGGCCATGAAGGCCAGGATATGCTGATCATCCTCAAAGACCTAAAAATGGGTGACATTATCTGGAATAGATGGGGTGGGGATCATTTCAATGAAAAATATCCGGAGTCGTGAGCCAACCATTGTCTCAAGTGTGCTGGTAGAAACAAAAAGGGCATTCAGGACAGTTTTGTCTCTGGGGAATAAGATCAATGCCAAAGGCATCAAAATCCTTAATAAGGCTCCATGCTTGGTTGCGGTATGTAGCCAGCCTCTTATCGTGATAGGTGTATTAACTCCGAACTTGTTTAACAATCAACTCTGAATCACCTAGGGCCCAGAGGTGAGTGATTCCTTTCCTTAGTGCAAATAGGAGTCTAAGGACAAAAGCCTCGTACTCTATGACATTGTTTATGCAGTTGAACTATAGCCTATAGGACACGAGAAAATATTTTCCTCACGGGTTGATTAATTCCACTCCAGCCCCACAACCTTGTTTGGATCGGGACCCATCGAACTTAAGGGTCTACAAGTCATTGTTGGTTATCTAGGGCTGGGAAGGAGAAGTGGGTTTTGGACTATTCTTGGGAGGATTTGGAGGAGTTTCCTCTGGCGCTGATTGTATGTGGGTGGGGTTTGCCTCTGAGGATATTTGTGATTGGGATCTCTGGACACATGGCACTGAAAAGGCACTCTCAGTGGGGGAACTGGGTCCCAGAGAATCAGGTGTATGTTCTTTCTTCCAGAGGGTATTGATATGCCAGGTAACAGTGGCAAGGCAAGGTTCACACTTTAACTCATTTTTGGTAATGTACTCAACACCAAGTGTCAGACAAGAGTGTGGCAGGGCTCACTACGATACCCTAAGAGTTTACCTCAACCCTTAACTTTTCTTCCAGGTCCTGGGTTCTTTGCAGAATTATGGGATCCTCCCCAGGGGTGAAATTGAACGTTAAGATCTCAAGGGGTTGGTACACCCCGGGGGAAGTCTCAGAGAATAGGACCTCATTCACCCTCCCAACTTTGGTGAGGGATTGTCTCATCTGGGGCTCACTTTCAACCCAGATCTTGTTAGATTCTCCTTCCCAGGGGAGCCATAAGTGGGAGAAGTCAGTCAAAAAGTACCTGTTCAGGGATTTGGACCAATTCCAAATTAGTAGCATCCCATAAGTCTCTAGGATGTCCACCACTTGGATGTCAATTATGCTAGATATCCTAGGGTCTGGGATGAGTTGAATCTGGATATTCTTCAGTTCACCCACCATTTTTACAATAGTCTTATCCAGTTGGATTACTGCACCGTTAGACGGGGTGGGGTGAAATCTGAGCTTTTGGCATATAGATAAAGGAATGATGTTGCCCGATGCCTTAGAATCTACTAGGAAGTTGTGTATATTCCTTCTTTGTATGTTCAAGCCTAGCAGGAAAGGAGGATCTTTTGTGTTTCCCTAGAAGGCAGCCGTCTTGGCGTCCTCAAAAGAGATAGTCTTGGGTGGGAGACTAATGGTTTCTGGGTTTCCCAAGAGATTTAGAAGGGATTTCTTCTTCTTGGGATAGTTGAGTAAAACCTCCATCAAGGTCATAGAGATGGTGGTTTTTTCTAACGCCTTTGTGATGTTGAACCTTCCTCTCGGGAATTGGTGGCTTCCCTCAGCCGAGTCCTTAGCTTGGTTAGAGCCAGGGTCTTTTGGAGGGACAGACCGATCGGTCATATTGTCCTAGAGAGGAATTTCCTTGGGAGGTGTGGCCATGTAAACTGGTCCTTTACCAGTCTGACTCTAAGTGTTGTAGGGAGTCCGTGGGTTGGTGAAGGCATTGACCTCAAAGGCCAGAATGGATTCATCAAAGAACCCCTGTAGTTTGGGCTCTTCTTCGTCTCCTTCATCTACTCCAAAGAAGACGTTCTGAGGTGAAGGAACCATGAGTGGGCTCTTGTATAGGAGGTTCTGGGGAGTAGGATCAAACACTTGTTGTCTGTCCTGCTAGGAAATCATGATGAATTTCTCTAGTGTGGCACAATTTACCTCATTGTGGGAGCCTGTGTCGTGTAATCTACACCAGTTGGTCATGGGATAGAATTCTACGATTGGCATGAAATGGGAGGGCCCAACACCACCCTAATTTGTGTTTTGGTTCAGAGGTGGACCTCCCGCATTGGCATTGTTGTTCCATTATTGTTGGTTGGGCTGAGGCCCATTGTAGTTTCTTCCTCCGACATTGTTGTTTTGTTGGCCAGAGAAAATATTCCCTCTCTGGGAATTGGAATTCTAGGGTGTGTAGGACCCTGCATTCAGTTGACCCATGTCCATAGTCAGGGTGGACAACATTCACCAGAGGGATTCAACCTCGGCGGTCAACTAGGTGTTCACATCATAGTGTGACGATTGTTGTTTTTGGTTCCCTAGGAAAGTGACAGTATTTGCCAGAGTTGAGGGAAGCAATCCTCTAGCCATAGATGATTGGAAGAAAGGCACTCTGAATGGTTGTGTTTGTGTTTGTTGCATTTTTTGTGGCTAGTTTTAGGGAAAAGACTCCAAACCCAGTTTTGTCTAGGTCTAGGATGGATACATGTACCGGGCCTACTAGACTATCGGCGGTGGTGGGGGATTCACAGCCATCGCAGGGGCACCCATTTCCTGATTGGGGTTATATCCCCCGGTGTAAGAAGTTCCACCTGGTATCATGTTAAATGGCATGCTATGACCAATCCCACCTGGGGATTTGTTGAGACCACGGGACAACTCCAAGGCTAGGTTATAAACCTTCGCCAAAGTATGCCATTCGCCTGGGGTGGTTGTTCTCCAAAGGAGAGTGGCAACAAATGGTTCCATCACATTGAGATAGGTCTGGATAGTTACATCTGTGGATGGGATGAAGGGACCCATGCACTATTTCAAGGTATATTAGAGTCAGTGATTGAATTCTTCAAGGGGTTCATTCGGTTCCTTCCTGATAGAAATGAATTGGCTATGGGACCACTCTGGGTCCACGTGTATGCATAAGGCATCCTCCATGTCCTACCAACTGTTGATGGAGTTAGCAAGAAGGTTAATGTACTAGTTGAGTTCATTCTATCCCAGGGACAAAGGGAACATCCAGGTCATAACATCTTGATGTTGGATCTGGTGTCAATTCATGGCATCTTCATATGCCTGTAGATGTTCTTTTGTGGTTCATGAGCCTAAGTTCTCATATCAGAGACAAATCTTTTCTAGGTGCAAAGGTAAATCGTTGGCTGCACCTAGAAAAGTTCCTATTGGGGACCCGATGTTCCAAAATATGTAGCCATTAGGGGAGTTGGATTTTGACTAGGCTGAGCACTAGTTCCTGGAATCATCTGGGGGACTTGGGTATTCTATGGTATGCTAGATCCCTAGACAATGGTGGCTGACATGAATTTTGGGGTCCATTTCTTTCGAGTGTGAGGCTCGAGCTTGACAAACCGTTCGAGATTAGGAGCTGATCTAAGGACTCTTTCAAATCTCACTAGTTAAAATGATCCAACCACACTGAAGGCTTGACTCCTAAAACTATGGCTTGGGAAAGCCTCAAGCAGTGTAAAATTTGAATCCTCAGAGGGGGACGAGTTTATGCCCTCCCTCTAGCGCCAGTTTCTATTGACGAGACTTTGTGACCGGGTCTGCCAACAAAGGTAAGTTGTCACCGGGTACCGGGGTACCGGCCAACTTTGCCTGTAAAGGTTGTCCAGGGAAATGAGATTCCTTGGGCCTCAAAGCACATGAGAGTCAGGTCTTGACAGTGCATGGCTTAGTTAGGAAGTGTGATGTCTCTGATGCACTAGATGTAATGTCAAAGCAACACCTTGGGAAGACCATTTGTCAGAAACCTCTTATCGAGCCGATGTGCCTTTTTGTGGTTACCTATTTTCTGACACCTTTTATTACTATTTTGAAAGCAACAGGTCAACCTTGAGAACTGGGACACGGGTCAATTAAAGAATACACAATTGAATAACACTAGATATAGAACTCTGGGATCCGGGAGCATGCGCCCCAAAGAATAAATGAATACAAAAATCACATTTCCCATTTGATCATCTCAAAAATTTAGAGGAATTTATTATTGTTTGTTGTCATTGAAAGTCTGGAGGAGGCAGGAGATCCCATCTTCATCGATGTCTTTAAGGCCAACCTTGCGATACTTGGCCACCTCAAACTGCTCACCCAGGTCTGGAACATTTGCCTTAAATTCTTCGGCCATTTTTACCGCATCGTGACCTCTGAGCACCATGCAAGTTATTCATGTCATCTTTTCTCTATCTATCCCCTCTGGAGATTGGTATCTCGATTCCATTAATTCCTCAAACTTCCCCAAAACATACTCCTTTGGAGTGCATGTGTCGATGCTAAGCGGATCATCTTCAGAGATCTTCAAAACAAAGAATTTGTACAAATTGAAAGAATATTGGATAGCACTGGCCTTATCAAACAGGGTCCCTACCAGTTTCTTGATTACCCCCAATGTGAGGTCAAGTTTGGAGTGCTGGGTCCTTACAAAATCAAATGAATCCTCTCCCAAAATTCCAGATTCGGAGACAATCTCTTCCCCAATGCCAAGGAGTTCTTCCAACTCGACCTTCCATGCCTCATAGTTTTCAATATCTCCCTCCCGGATGGAGATAGAATTTTCAACCTAGTGCAAGATGTGGCAGGTCACATATAGGTCCAGGAGTGTGGACACTAAGAAACACCTGACGTTTCCCACTTGGAAGGTAACCCATTCATCAACCACCTAGGCCTTTCTTTTCATAGCCCGTAGTGCATCTATGTCACCCAGAGGAAGTGGTGCATTAGATGTGCAGGCACTCGGGGGAATGAAACTAATATGCTGGGCCATCTCTGTTAACAGCCCCATAAGATTTGCATTTTTCTCCTTCTCTGCCCTGAATTTTTGGGCCTCTTTCTCATAGTGAGCCTCCACTACCTTGGCTTCTTCTTTTAATAGGTCTAACTCACCCTGTTTTCCTCTATTCCCCAATGACACCTCCATGACATTGTAGTCTCTGGCCTTAGCCATTGCTTCGTCCACATCTAGGGGAGGTGTCATGATCACCGCGACTGTATCTCCGCCCAGCCCAGTCTGAAGAGTATGGACCATTCAGGCTTTCTTAGCATTTGGTAGGTTTTGCGCCTGCGCCATCATCTCCACCAAGGAAAGATGGGCCTTGGGTGTTGTCGGGGCCTTCCTCTTTCGAGATTCCACCAACCATTGTGGCAGTAGGGGCAAATTTGCAGCCAGAATCTTCTCTTGTGATTTCTCCCTGGGATCTTGTTGCACCCCTTCATCGGTATGAGCTACTTCTGACTCCTCCGTATCTTTTGGTTCACCGACGATACTTTCTCTGGTGATACCTGTATCTTCTACCCCGATGTCCGCATCCTTGGTAATATTAGGATCATCATTTGTTGCCCTG
The DNA here is from genome assembly GCA_018584345.1 of Thuja plicata. Taxonomy (NCBI): domain Eukaryota; kingdom Viridiplantae; phylum Streptophyta; class Pinopsida; order Cupressales; family Cupressaceae; genus Thuja; species Thuja plicata. Next base: position 151,343 of record MU224785.1, on the reverse strand, counting down.
GGATTTTCTTCTTCATCTTGCTACTCTTTATCAACTTCTACTGCTGGGGTGTCCTCCTTTGTTGGTGTATCTTCTAGAGGTGGGAGAGGCATCGGGCTGAGATTTAGAGTTTGGGTCATTGTGGTTACCTCCCTGAATGATACCTTTGGTCGTGGTGTCTGGAACATGATAGTTGGGAACATGGTTGTCCCTGTGGGTCCGATTTCCTCAACCAATGCTATCTATTCATCCTATGTCTGCCTGCCTTCCAAGACCTCTTCAACCTGTATTTTTGGGGCTTCAGAAAATTTCACCTGTTCTTGCCCCTTTTCTTCTTCTGCTTAGGCTTCTTGTTCTTGCGCGGGTTCTTGCTCAAGGAGTTCTTGCGCGATGATCTCTTCCATTGACTGTATGATGTCCCCCTGCAAGTTCTCAAATTCATCAATCCTAAACACATCATCAAATTCATAATGGGGCAGGGGATTTTTTGGGATGTGTTCTGGTTCTTTCTCCATCTCCGGGGAGTCAGAGGAAACAATTTGTATTTTTGGGACGCTTGGCATCCCAAGTTCTAGCTCTGTCCTTGGCTTTGGATTGAGCCTCTTCTTTTGCCTGGTCACCAAAGGAGGCCCTGTATCTATTAGAACTTCCTAATCCTCTTCCTTTCTGCTTCTTGTTGCTCAAACCATTAATGCGGCCAGTGACGGGGAAGAGGGAGGACAAACGGTCCGGTCATGAGGTCCAAGGTGGCCGACCTTGTGATCAGTTTCTCCTTCATCTTTTGGGAGACCGCCAGCATTTGTTGTATCTGTTCTTTTATGGGGGCTGCAAATGGGGTTTGTGAAGGGGTCCCCATGATTATTTTTTCCCTGTCCTCTCCTTGCAAAAAAGTTACAGCTTCGGGGGTCAATCTTAGCACTCCCTAGCCAACTTGGTGCGTACTCCCCGGGCATGCCCTCTTGAAATACTCATGGCTATGCTTGACCACGTCACGGGTGATATCTTCAATGGTTGGCCCCTCCTAAGCATTCTAATTTATTGGAACGAGGGCCATCTTGTTATCCCCCTCTCTTTGTATTGAGGGTCCACTGTGGACTCGGTGTCCGAAAAGTCATCCGAGAATTTTTGAAGCTTTAGCCTCTCCATCATCCCTATTGTCATCCGGACGAAGTGCCAGCTCCGAAATTTAAAATCATCTTGGAAATCTTCCCAAAAGCCCTCCATGTGGAATCTATGGGGCTCTGATGCCTGGGGAAGTTTCATTGCAATCTTTCCTAGCAGATCAAAGTTTTTTCACGCCAGATAGAATTCTGTTAGGCCCAAGCTTTTAAGTTCATTGTCTACCTCTTTAGCTGCGGCCAGACTACATGTGTAATTTCCACAAGTGATTGGGAATGGAACATTCACCACCTTCTTTACAGTATACAAGGTGTGTAGCTCCAGCATCTGTCAGTAGTATTCTAAAAGGATTATTTTGTTCCCACAGTGTTTGGGCAACAAATATGGTTTCCCAGAGAAGCCGGTTACCCGAATGTAAGTATGTTGCTGGAACTGGATATAATAATGGCCAAAACTTCTAACCAAATCCATGGCCTCCTTAGAGAGATGGTACCCAATGTCCTGGGTAGGCGTGAGAAGATTTTATTAGATGAAGGCATCACTAACCTAGAAGAAGTTGAGGAAACTAGCCTCCCATTGGATTTGTGGGAAATAATCCCAAGGAGTCGTTTGCCCCAGGACAACTCCAAGTTCACTTGATGTGAGTATCCCATTTGTGACAGGGTGCTATTGTGCTAAGGCATAGAGAACATAGGATGTCATATAAAAATTTGAGGTCTGGGCCACCTGAAGAAACTACAAATCCACATGATTAGAAATGATGGCGACCCAATCAAAATACTACTTGTCGTTGGAGATGCCGAGCAGGAAGTAGTACATTCACCCTGAGAATTCCCGGGCATGGGGTTGCCTAAAAATTTTGCATAATCCTATGATCTCCATTTGGATGCTTCCTTAAATTCAGATCTGGGGTTCTCCAACTTCATCCTTTTTGAATCTTTCTTTGGGGTCTTTAGCCATTTATTATTCAAATATTGCCAGGCCATAACCTCCAGTTGCTGAAATTGTGCTAAGGCATCAGATCGGGTGATGACAGCCACTTCGTCATACTGGGGAATCCCTAGACCCACCCAAAAATTTGCAGCATCCAAGGAAACCATGGGTGTAGGGTACTCATTCAGGACCGGAGCGGCGAGCATGACGGCTGCGAAAAGAGGAGTTGTAGTGTGCCGCGAGGGTGAGGATGAGTTCTGGGGCTTGCACAGAACATGGGAAGAAAGTGACCTTTAAAATCCCGAACTTTCCAACATTGATGGCCAATTGGTCTCTGGATTGTCATTTAATGAACATCATTTTAACTAGGGCCTGCATTTCTGACCACATCCCAATGCTGGTGTCGGTGACCAACTGAACCTGGGATTCGATCTTTGATCCCATAACAACATTGTCTTTCAAATATTTCATGTTGAGGGGAATTTTTTCCAAGGCCCTCTCAATCTTGGACCTGATGGCTGCCCTAGTGACTGCCGTGGAGGGGAGTTCTGGACTCCTGAGTGGTAAAGATGCAGAATCCTCTGACATAGTGAAAGTGGGATGTTTGAAAACCTGTAAGGTAAGGCAACCGTAAGAATACTTATAAGATAAAAAGGCTACTCCAGATTCTGGAGAACTTACCACTGTGTTGCGCACTTCACCTGGAAAGTTAGTTTAGATCAAAATTTGAAAAGGTATGCATATGATGACAACTTAGGAATTCAATCATAATCTGGGCTCGGGAGTTTTAGCATACTTGACGAAAGTAAGATATGGGCGGGGCGAGGGTGTAGGACCCAAAGTCTAGAAAACTAACTGTTGGGGGATGTGATGGAAAAGTGAGTTGTCAGGCCCATGTGGGCATCACATGGCTCTGCAATAAATGGGGAGTTATGGTGGCGATGATGCCAATTGTCTGAATGTGCGTGAAGTGGAAGCCACTCAGGCAGTCTTGAATGCATGCATGAGACATAAATTCACCATAAAGGCAGATTGACAGTGGAGAGAGAAAATTGTCATGGTTGAAACCAGTAGAGAGCCAAGTTCCAACCAGGTGGTATTTCACCATGGGGCGAGCTCACAAAATTTGATGAAATACAAAATAAGGCACGACAAGCTTGACGTGAAACTGGAAGAATATACATGAAATATACAACCAAAGCACATTAGAGCCGAAGGATATACACATAAAAAAACCAGAGGGCCAAAGGCCGAAACACATATGCACAAAATATACAGAACCCACAAGCCTTTTCATAGGTTTTATACAAATACACATATTTACATGAGCTAACCTAAGACAATGTACATCACGAACGCTAATCTACAACTACGCAGAGGGCGGACAATCCCTCTAGCAGAGCCAACCCACCAACAGGAGGCAGAACCAAAACACAGAACAAGGAAGGCAAACCAGAAAGACCGAGTAGAAACAAAACTAGAAAGAAAGGGACAAAAACCAAAACTAGAAAAGACAAAGGCAGAAACCAAAGAACCCACCTGGAAGACAAACACAATGTAGAAGGTAGGCATGGGAAGCACCTTGCAACGAGCTAAACCCAGGGATCATCGTGAACAATTATTGCCAAATCACTAGTTAAAAGCCACTAAACACGGGAGAAAAAGAAGCTTGAAATCATCTTAATTCACTTTGATTCACTCTGGATGAACAAGTGTTTAATCGTAGTAACTATAAAAGTGATGCGTAATTTCTATTTATACCCGTGGTAAAAGCTAGTTACCCTTTTTCCGTGAACTTCAGAATAGGAAGACCTCTGGACTCCAGGCCTGGGGATTCCATGCCACCATACCTTCTCACAAGGAGAGGACATCGTAGCGGAGAATCCCAGAGTCTGGAACCCATCTCTAGAAATAAAAAACTCTGGGACCGGGTCCTGGAGGCACGAAAGAAAAAAGTAAAAAGAAACAAACCCCCCGGGGAGGGAAAGCCCAGGGAAGGAAACAAAGGAAAACAAAAGACAAGGCAAGAGCCAAAAGAAAAAAGAGGGGACCCAACATTTTGCATATAAAATGTAGGGATGGGTATGTAGGGCCTAACAGAAGAGAGAATGAAAAACCTCTGAAAAAATAAAAGGGGGTGAAAGAAAAAAGAGTATAAAATACTAGGGAAAGGAGCAATCTAATAAAATAATTAAGCACAAGTAAGGTCCTTGGATAAATTCATGAAAAAAAGACTTGGAGGATGGGGATGGTGTAGATTTATAGGATTTTTATGGAGGGATTTGTAATTTCAAAGGATAAGGATTATATGAAGTTGAGGTTGTTACCTACAGTGATGAAATTCTTAGGCATGCCCCTTAAAAGGAAATAATCCAAGGGTTTTTGGTCACTTAAGATTGCACAAATTGCAAGGGGTGAGTATATACATTTTAGGTTGTTTGGGATAAAATGAAGCATGAAAGAAAAGGAAACCAACTTACTCTTTTGATCTCCAAGGTCGCCCAAAGATGAGAGGAGAGAGCACATGCTTAGAGAGCCACATAGACATAAAATACAATGACTAATTCCCTTTAAGAAAATGAAATGTGTCTAGATTAGTGGAAATAGAGGTCTTAGACAATTGGGTATGCAAGATAGATGTTAGTAGTAAAAAAATTGTATTTGCCAAGGGATTTTCAAGCTGTAAAAGATGTAATTAGATGCCAAAATGATCCATGTAGATGATTGCTAGCATTAAAATAAGCATTTTTAAATATGGATCTTTTCTATGACGTGGGTTGGAATGCTCAACCCAAAGATTAGGAGGGGGGTGCAAGGGGACATGTTCAACACCCTACTAGTAGGGGTTGGGGTGCAACCTCCAAACGAAAAAACAAATTATGAACAAAAGTGATATATGACATAACAAAGCACTAAAAAGTAAAAAAAAATGTACTAAACAAGCCAAGGTGCTAAAATAGATAGGAGAAAGTGCTAATAGAAGTGAAAGAAATTTTATACCTACAAACTAAGCATTGGTTACGTCAGGAAAATATGTTGATCTTATCACTAACACAAATGCAAAGAGAAAAAGTGCCAATCCAGAGATACATATTAAAAAGTTCAGTTTCTTGCAAAACAAATATTACACAAAAAAAACAAAAAAAATATCTAGTATGTCAGAAAAGAAACCAAATCAAACCAGAGCACCAACAAGATCAAAAAATCCAAATAAAATAGATAACAAATTGTTAGTAAACAAATATGCTAATGTGTAGAATGAAGGCAATAAACAATCAAAAGAATTAAAATGTGGTGTAGCGACAATGATAGTCCTGCAAAGGTGCTAAAGGAAAACCGAAAGTGCTCATGAATAGGGAAAACACACTAATTTGTAACCTACAATAACAAAAATATAAAGAAAATGCAAATTGAAAATTAGTTACATGGATGTGGGTCCCACCTAGCATGACAAAATGTCAACCTCTTGAAATTTTTAAATTGTTGTAGTGTCTATACAATTTTGTTCCTTAGTTAGGCCCCATTTTAGTGTCCAAGGCTTTAGTGCTTGTTATACTTGATATGGCCTCAATTTTGCACATATGTTTGACATCCCCATATCAAATTAGACCCTTTACCCAAATCTAAGCTTCTTTTTCATGGTTAAGGGCAATTAGATGGGTTAGAGGCAAGTTGGGTTGCCCCTAACCTAGGAGTTGCCTCTAACCCCAAAAAATTGGCCCAAATTTGAATTAGGGAATGATCTTTTAATTTTAGCAGGATCCTTACATCTAGGTTGGCCTTCCTTTGAGTTTTGCACCCCAAAATGGCTAGGTGAGGTATAAAAACAAGGTTATCTCCCTAATTTTGGAAATAAACTTGAAGCATTCATAGAACACAATATATATCATTGAAGGAGAAATAAAGTTCAAATTCATTCAATCAAGCATCAAGCATGGAACATGAGTAATGTCTACATCTAAGCATGTGTGCAGGCATTCACAATATTCCTATCCTAGATCCAAGATCAAGATAACATCCAAGAAAATTTCAAGCATATTCATGAGTAATTCAACATGACAAAGGTTTGTGAGGGTATAAGCATCTTACCAAGCCTCTACTACATACCAACACATTTTCCTTCACATTCTTTCTATCCTAGATCCAAGGTCAAGATGACATCAAAGAAAATGTCAAGCATCTTCATGAGCAATTTGACATCTTGAAGGTTTGTGAATGTATAAGCATCTTACCAAGTCTCCTCTACATATCAATGCACTTCCTTTTCAAGAATTTCTATTTCAATTTCAAGGTTGATTCCTCAACCGGGTTTGAATTAGGCAAATCCCTTTCTACAACCATTTTCCCCTTTTTATATGTGCAAGAAATAGGTGGCACAAGTGTGAAAGAGGTACTTGAAGGTTTGATCGAGAGCTATAGTTTGATGATTGTTTCATCAAAATTTTCAAGGTCAAATGTGTCTGGACTCTCCCTTGACCTCTTAGTTTCCCCTAACCCTCCTAGTTGCCCCTAACTCACCTTTTCAAGCATAAATTGTGATCTTAGGTTAGTCATTGTCTCAGATTCCCAGATATGTGCATATATACATATAAATTCATCTCTCTTTGCATTATTCCCATAGATCTTGCATTTACACTTTTATTTGCATAGTTATCTTCCACAAAAAGTGAAGGATCACTAAATCCCCTTAGCACTTGAGCCTCCTTGAGCCTAGTGGACCATCTTCATTGTAATGTAAAATAGAACATAGGGGAAAGCTTCCTAGTTTTTCCATTCATCCTAATGAACTGATATAGGAACATGTTGGCTCCTTGGTAATCTTGCATCATCCAAAAACATTTGTTTAACTAGTGGATCTTTGTTACTAGTTTTGTGTTTGTTTTGTGTTGTTGGTCACTGGTTGGATGATTTCTATCTCGATGGAGTTCTGTTGATACTTTGTGGGTGCGGTCATGATATGGTGTTCACAGGTTCATTGGGAAGATTTTCCTATGATTGCAACTCATTTGGAGTTATCATGCTTGATTTATGATGGATTATGTGACTGGGTTCGAGAAGAAGAATCTGGTTCCAGACAGTTTTCTGAGATTTTTTGATTGATCAAGCCATGGAGATGTTTAGAAGGAGAGATGAAAAGGGTTTGTTCATTGTAGTTTATAGAGTCTAATTATATGATCACTCTTCTTGAGGTGGCATGGTTTAAGGGGTCCTATTGATTCTCTTTAGTTTGCTGTTGTTCTTCACATGACACTATTTCTATGAGTTTACGAGTTGATTGATGGAGGTTGTGATCAGTGTTTCCAACCATTGGAACTGAATGAAATGATTTTCTAGAAGGATCTATGTGTGGCCAAATTGGGTTTTGGATCGATCCTTGTGAAATAATTAAATTTGGCATTTAATGGGGATTTAAGCTGATCTGGTCTAATATGTTTGTCTTGGAATATGAAATAGTTTGTTAGGCCGACCTGTTGGTGGTTGTGTATAAATGTAAGGTGGGTTTATGTTGAGGGAGATTTGGGAAGAGCTAGAAGCATCTTTGGGGATGATATTTCTGAGATGTAGCATATCATAATGTAGTTTTGAGTTGAGTTTCTTTGTACTTGGCCGTAACTGAGAAGGCCTTACAACTCAGCATGTATGAAGAAATTCTGATGAATAAAATTGTACTTTTGGTTTAAAGCTTGTTGTTCTTTGTTATTTTCTTTGTGTTGACTCTTTTTGCAAGGTTGGACATCTTTATTGCGTATATTCCATCCTTGACTGCATCAGGTGGTATCAGAGCATAGGTTTGGATCTTGCAGTGGCTTCGATCTGATGTTATGGATTTGTGGCTTTCCTATGGCCTTATTGTGAGGTGGTAGAGATTGAATCTAACTTGCATCAGTGAAGGATTTGCACAAGGTGGTCGGGAAGATGATTTTTTGTTATGGTTGGGTTGTTCTTGAGAAATAGGTTTTTGCAAGGGTTAGGGTGTCATCTTTGGTGAATCAAATCATCAATTTGAGGCAATTACACCTAAGATCTAGAAGGATGCCACTGAGAATGAACCCTAGGTTGATGGAGAAGATAAAGGAAGATCTCCGAGTTGAGATTAGGAGTGAGATGACCAGTTTAAGGAATGAGATCATGGAAGGTATTAGGACTATTGTTGCTAGATTGCACAAAAATCCTAGATCTGGTGATGGTTTTGAGGAGGCTGCAGAGGGATTTGGAGTTGTAAATGTCGCTAGATCTATTGGGAGTGATTGATTTGACCATTTGGTGAGACCTATAGAAATGCTTGGTGTTGGTTATAGGTAAGAAGTATCTAACTTATCAGGTACATTGAATCTAGAAGATATGATTGATTGGATAGGTGAGTTAGAAGATTACTTTGAGTTAGAAGACATCTAAGACCCTTGGAGAGTAAGATTGGTGCATACAAAGTTGAAAGGACATGCAACTCTATGGTGGAAATAATTGTTGAAGGATAGAGAGGAAGAAGGTGAAATGAAGATCACTCGGTGGACGCTGATGGTTGCAAAGTTGAAGGCTAAATTCATACCCGAGGACTATGAATTGGAGTTGTTCAAAAGATTGTAGAACCCAAAGCATAAGGATCTGGGTGTGAAGGATTACACTAAAGAATTTTAAAAGGTAACCATTAGATTTGGTCACAGAGAGCTTTCAAAGGAGAAGATGGCTAGGTATGTGAATGGTTTGAAGTTTAATATTCAGGATGAGATGATTATGCTGAAGATTGGATTAATTGAGGAGGCTTATCAGTATGCTCTGAAGGTAGAAGACAAGTTGAATATAAAACAAAAGAATAAATCTAGAGGAGGGGAGAAGCATGCTATTGGTGGTGATAAGAGAAAGCAAGTAGCTGAGGTAGAAGCTAAACCAGTTGCCCCTAAGGAAGGTAATGGTGGTAAAGAGTTCAAGGGTACTTACTTTAAATGTGGATTGAAAGGACATATAGATTTTTAGTGTAAGGAAGACAAGAGAGTTGCTTGTGTGAGTGAAGAAGGTGGACCATGTGCTGGTGAATCTGAACAATGCTCCTAAAAATGGGGAAGCTCTTATGCCCAAAGGATTGAAGGTGACTAAGGAGGAAAAAATTTGTCAATGTAAGAGTGTATTTAGGACTAGATGTTAGGTTGGGGGTAAGTGTTGTAAGTTGATATTGGATAGTGGTAGCACTGACAACCTAGTTTTTGAGGAGATGGTGCATAAGATTGTTTTGAGAAGACTTAGGCACCCAAGTCCTTATAGGATTGGTTGGTTGCATTATGATCATGTGGTGGAAGTAAGGGAACAATGCATGGTGAATTTTTGCATTGGTTCTTATAAGGATGTAGTATTATTTGACATAGTGGTTATGAGTGCATGCAATGTTTTACTTGGTAGACCTTGGTAGTATGACAAAGAGTTTTTTCATGACTATAGATAGAACATAATTACCATTAGGAAGGATGGTAATAGGTGTAGATTGATTCCTTTGATGGATAAGGAGAAGGAGGTGAAGATTCTGATTCTTTGAAGAAGGTATGAGTTGAGAGAAGACCCGAGGAGTGAGCCTAAGGTTGGATCTAATTGTGACTTGGATCTAAGTCATTTTCTAGACTTGGTTGATGACAGAAAGAAGGAAATGCAGGTTGCAGATGAGGAGGATTTGGTATTACTATCTCTTGTTCTTTCAGATTTTCATGAGATGTTCTCATGGAAAATATTTGTGTACCCTGGGTGTCTGATGTAGGAGCATCTTAGGTCCTTGGAAATCTTACATCATCCAAAAATATTTGTTTTACTAGTGGATCTTTGTTACCAATTTTGTATTTGTTTTGTGCTCTTGGTCGTTGGTTGGGTGATTGTTGTATCAACGGAGTTCTATTGATATTTTGTGGTTTCAATCATGATATGGTGTTCATAGGGTCATTGGGAAGGTTTTTATGTCATTTAAACTCATTTGGAGTTATCACACTTGAGTTATGATGGATTCTGTGATAGGGTTTGAGAAGAAGTTTCTGGTTCCAGTCAGTTTTCTAAGATTATGTGATTGATCGAGTCGTGGAGATGTTTGGAATGAGAAATGAAAAAGTGTTTGTTCATTGTAGTTAGTAGAGTTGAATTATATGATCACTCTTCTCGAGGTGGCATGGTTTGAGAGATCCTATTGATTCTCTTTGATTTGTTGTTGTTCTTCATGACACTGGTTTTGTGAGTTTACCGGTTGATTGATGGAGGTTGCAAATGGTGTTTCTGACCGTTGGAGCTGAATGGCATTATTTTCTAGAAGGATATATGTGTGGAAAACTTAGGTGTTGGATTGATCCTTGTAAAATAATTAAATATGAAATTTAATGGGGATTTAGGCCTACCTGGTCTAATATGTTTGTCTTGGGATATGTAATAGTTTGTTAGACCGACCTGTTGGTGGTTGTGTATAAATGTAAGGTGTTGTTTGTGTTGAGGGAGAGTGGAGAAGAGATAATAGGATCCTTGGGGATGATAGTTATGAGATGTAGTAGATCAAAATGTATTTTTGAGTTGAGTTTCTTTGTACTTGGCCATAACTGGGAAGGCCTTCCAACCTAGCATGTATGAAGAAATTCTGATGAATAAAACTATTGTTTTGGTTCAAATCTTGTTTCTCTTTGTTATTTCTATCATGTTGAATCTTGTTGCAAGGTTGGAAATCTCCATTGGGGATTTCTCCTTCCTTGACTGCATCATGAACACCCTCTCATCCATGTTTTCTTTCATTACACTTGTTCATGTTTGTCATTTTCCATCCACCAAAATATCTATCTTGACATTTTGTAGATAAACCAATATTTCCCTCTCCCCATAGTGAAGAGTTTCTCATTGAAACCTTTTAACTTATACAATAAAAAAATTCATCATCTATCAATGAACTCATCCAAAAAATTTGTATGCATGATTTTTCTAATGCCATTAGTTCACATTTAGTTCTTTTAAGTGTTAAGAACGAGTTAAAGTTGGGAAGTATATGTTTAACTCTTAACAATTTTGGTCTACATAAATATATTTATTTCATTGTTTATTGGCCTAAATTTGTTGCAATTTTTTGTCCATGGTCATCGATTGAGAGTCTATGAACACCATTATAACTGTTACCGATTTTCACTACTAAGCTCAATTAGGTAGAGTTGTTATGTTTTAAAATGAATTAAGGTACATTTTAGCTCTTTTGAATCACACTCATATGCATAGAGAAAAGAGAAAAATATTACAGTGTTACATTGCATTATGTAGATGCATTTGACATACTAGAGAGTGCAATTTTTTTTGAGGAAAAGAAATCTATATTGAGAATGAGAATAAATAATATCTCACACAAGTCATGAGAGTAATCATTAACATGAAAATGAAAGGAATATTATACATTTGAAGATACTATGAAATATATTGCATAGGTAGTGAAGGGTGACTCGTCATTTCTTGGATGACGAGCCCAACTTGTGTTGCTTTGCTTTGTCTTTAGTCCTCTCGCTTTCCTTGCATCCATCCATTACTTCCTTGTTTCTTCAATATTGCATATGAGAGATAAGAATGATGTTAGATAAGTGATTTAAGCAATGTTGGGTCATCATACACTACATCTACCAGCATCTGCATTCATACAATTTGATCTTCACATGCATGATAACAGCTAGCTAATCATGAATGTCTGAGAAAACAAGAATTATCAAAGCAAGATCAATATGAATTTATTCCGTAACTTGTTTGATTCAAGTGCAGATACATGTGGCTATCATGTAGCATGTGGGGTCAAATGGGCTCCCACAAGGGTTGAGTCCAACATGCTACATGATAGAAAAATAACTATAATGAGATAAGTACATCAAGATGATATATGGTAAAATAATGGAGTCCCATGTCATAGTAATGATGTAGACATAAATAATAATAATGTAGAGCACTGTGTTTTAAGTATTGATCAAGAGCAGTAAGCAATTCATGAAAAAAGATGTGGTATCCCAAGTACAAGTCAATGTTGTTACAAAAACAAATCAAGAATCAAAATATGCAAGTAATGACTGTGATTTTATGGTTTAGATCAAAGAAATGTTCTTTCAAGAAGTATATTTCATAAAAGAAGTATGATATATACACACAAAATAGTGGTGCCTCTTAAGTATAAATCAACACTATTGCAGTGAGTATCATCCAAAATTCAAAGAGGAATATCACAAGATGAATGATCAAAAAAAGAACTCAGGACTGAGAAGTCATAATAATGAACACAAAGTCCATGGCAAATGACAAAGTATTCAAAGGGTAATGTTGTTATCTCAATTGCAAAGTTTAAAACACCAATATTATAAGGAGAGTCAATGAACAATAGAAATCAGACAATACAAAGTAGCAATAGAATTATTGAAGGACGTTATATAGATAACATTTTTTAAATACATTTATATAATTGAGCATGCTACTAAAAAATCAAAAGTTAAAATAAGAAAGAACATAAAAAGAAATAAAATGATTGAAAACATTGGTATGTGTGTTATAAATATATCATTTGCAGCATGTTCTCATCAGGAGACCTCACATTTCATTAGGGTAGAAATAGTTCAATCTAAAAATCAGCATATTCCAAAGAGGAAACAACTGCAATAAAAAAGCAATCACAATCACCACAACATTATCATAACAACAATGTTATATAGATCTAACACAGGAAACATTGGTATGCTATGTTTAATCATGGTGCTCTTAAAATTTTATAACAGTGATATCAAATGAAGCATGGTAGAGACAGAAGGTTTTGGGGTTGTCTAAAGTATGACATATTATCATGGGTGCTTGAAATCTTTCAGCCAAACATAGAGACAACAAATCCATAGGAAAAAAAAAGGGTTTCACCATTTTAAGTAATGATAAGAGAGCATTTTTAAAGCTACAAATGGGAAAAAATGCCCTAAATATGCCATGTTCGGAGACAACCACAATCACCACAACACAATCACCATGAAATGACTGATAAAAAATCATGGTTAAGATGTTGCTATGTAAAGGGAAGCATAATGTAGATTGGGACAATCATAAACTTAGATTTAACAAAGAAAAAGATTCATGACAGTGATAGTTAGCACAAGAAAGGACAAGGGTTTGAAATAGTGTTTTTAATATATGTTGTGGATCATAAGATTTTCTTAACTGCACACCATGGTCAAGTTTTTGAATAGCAATTGAACATATACAAGAAAGTGGCGATGTCAAGTTAGTGGATAACTATCTTGAAAGGCCACTTCAAAGAAGAATCAAGTAACAATGATATTGTTATACGAGTGATATGTTGAAGGAATTCTATTACAGATTAGAATGCAAAAATGTTGATGCTAGGACCCCAAACATGGTGATAGCATCCATTGTTATTGTTGAGCATTGTTTTTACACAAGCCAACTTGCTAGGATCTCGAGATTTGATTTCCTCTCTTGAAATAATAACGAAGTTATTCCCAAGGTTCTCCGGGGTTGGGTCACAACCTGCTTGGTTACTCAGTTGAAGATAAATGTGAATGTTCATGAGGAGGCCTTTGCTGGTACATTCAAGACATCAAACTACAAAACAATCTTTAGTACTATTTTTGGGGTTTTCTATTTTAAAAATATTTTCGATTAGCTAAAGTGCAATTTTGTATTTCAAGATGATTACTTTCAGATTTAAGATAGAATTCAAAGGAGAAAGGTAACAAGAAATAAAGAAAATCACTAAAACAAAATCCTATGGACATAAATTTATGTAAACCCTTCCTTGCAAATTGAATGGTGGGTAGATTTGGAACAAACCCAAGAGGTATAAATTAGACAAAGTTGCAATTCTATACCCAATAGATGCAAGCATTTGGAGAGGAGATGAATTCACTCGTGCAAGATATTCAAAACCTATCAAATCGTGAATCCACCAAGATGTGCACACCCATGACATGGATTTATCATTAAGCCCGGTAGATGATCCCTTCCATGCATTCATCACAACAAGGTAGATAGACAACAACAAACTCCAACTAAGGTAAACACAAATTTGAAACACAACAAAACAAAAGGCTCTTTGAAATAATGAATAATGTATGCACACATTCACCAATTCAAATAGATGGAAGCAATTAACACACCATGAATGAAGCACCAAATGTAGATCTTTATTGCATTAAGAATTTGACCCTATTACATTGATTTGATTATAATATATAGAGTTTTTGATCTACCAACTCTGAATGCCGAAATTAGGGCACCAGAGAGCCTAAATTTATGAAAATAAACTAAAACTAAAGCTTAGTTGAAAAGAAACTATTGCTAACTGGTACTGAATAACTTGTATGGATTTTAAATCCATTTAAAATCAGTTTTTCCATGCAAGAGGGATCAAACTCGCCAAGAAAAGAAAGAGAAATAAGATAGGGTTTCTTCTGTGAACTGGAGTCTTCTTTTTGATTCTTGGAGTTTTTCCTTGGAATATTCATCTGGAGGTTCTTCTTGTAGTGGGAACATATAGGAGACCCTTAGTCCTTCCAAAATGAAGTCAAGTTAATCATCAATCTGATCTGGAGTTCAACTGGCATGCAAAAAGGTGATCTCGCTAGAAACACTCAGATTTTCGGCCCCCAACTTCTACTCCAAAGTTTTTAGTGCCCAAAATTTGCTAAGTGTCGAACCAACCCTGAAGGTCTAAAATTTTTGGTCCTTTCAGAGGCCGAAAGGCCAAAAAAATGGGAGGCCGAAACCTGCCTTTGGTTAAAATTGCTAAGTGTTGAAACTTTCTTTTTCCAAAAATGCTCAAGGGGTCTGAGGAGTTAGTTTGGGAAGAATTATGGGTGTGCATCCTCAAGCCTCTGTATGATCTCCTAAACTTCTTGGTAGTTTATCCTCTTCCTTTTTACTTTGCTGACCCTTTGTTCTTGCTTCTTTTTGAATATGGTCAATTCAGAAGCAAAGAACTGGATCTCCTCTTTGTGTTCTGACATCCTTAACATCTCTTCTTTTGAATAGAATAGCTGTCATAGGACCTCCTTGGTACTAATTCCTACCAGAATGTTCCTGAACTATTGGACCACTTCTTTTGATGGCCATAAGATATGTTTATCTTCATTTTGGTACAGGTTGAGGCCAATTCCTATGAAGAAAACATCTATTTCTTCTACCCATTCCAAGACCTCTTTCTACTTCTCCAATATGGAGGCTTGACATTTCTTATAGACCTTGATGATCTTGGCCATTCATTTAGTCTAGGTCTTGAAGTTGTCAAGCTCTTCACTTTCATATATTTTCACCAATATCTAGAAACATTGTTTCCTGATTATTTCCAGGTCTTGGAAGACGACTTGCCATTTGTCTATCTTAGAGTCTAGGCTGCCTTCATTCTCCATCAATTATATAAAATTTGTAGCTTCAACCAAAATGACCTTGTAAGGCTTATATATCTATTTATTGGCCTCTTCTCCATACTTCTCAAAGTCTCCTTTCCAATCTGCACTCTCTTGGATAAATGACGATGTCAAAACTGCCGACAAGTCTAAGGTGTTCCTTTTTTCCAATAATGCCTATAATGAGGCTTCCGGGAAATTTGGGTCAATAGGCCCAACCATCTTGTGAATGAACTTCTTCAAAGATTCATTTTTTTTTGTCAATGACTTTATGGTTTCCTTATCCTTACTCATGAACCCTAGAGCATGTTTAAACCCTAAGGTTGCCAGTGTTTTTCTCCCTTCCCTGGTGGGCTCCCCCCAATTCACCTCTTCAAACATGTAATCTTCTAGAGTTTCTGGTGTTTGAGAGGTGCTAGTAGAAGGAACTGCAACTTGTGCCTTCCAGCGACCCCTAGTGTCTTGGGTGACATAGGACATTGTCCGTGCTAGTAATGTGACCCATGTTTGGTGGAAGGATTGCCCTAAAGAAGCCATATTTGTATCTTCCTGCTCATCCTCATCTATGTAAGTTATTTTTCTCAACTGAATCTCTTTAGTGAACCATGTAGGTTTACTAAATGCAGTGACTGACTTATATGGGGCAACCTGAAGGACTGAATCCAAGTTTTGGGATCTCGAGGTTACTTCCTTATCTGACCCTTCTTCCTGTTCCTTTCCATGTTCACCCTCTCCCTCATTCATTCATTTTCCTTGTCCCGTGTCCTTCTTCCCTTACCTCTTCTGCCTTTTCTTCTTCTTCTGCTACCTTATCTTGTTTTTCCTTGTCTTGGTCCTCATCTGCTGAGGAGATAATCAACACTTCCATATTAATGTCTGTCATAGCTTTCATTGTGGTCCTGAAAGGTGACACAACTTTTGTACTTACTGATCCTCTAGGGGTTGGGATGGAGCAAGGAAAAGAGACTAATGTTGGTGGAGTAGGTGTTGGAAGAGTTAGAATGGGAAGTGGGAGAGTAGTAGTTGGAGGTAGAGTTGGTGTTGGAGTTGGGAGAAATGGTGGTGGAGCATGAATTAGAGGCAGGAGAGTAGTTGGTGGAGTAGGAATGTGAGGCGGTGAAGTTGTAGCGGGGGCATCTCCTGTGGCCTTATCCCCTATTAGGTCTTGGGTTATCGGGGCATCTTGATTTACGGGCCCTTGGTCTGTGTTAGAGTTTACCTCTGTGATAGATACGTTAGGTGTTGGATTGGTGAATTGAGTGGGAGGTGGAGTGAGGGTTACTCAGGGCTAGAAGAGTGATGGAGATCTTGTGTCATACACTTTTTCTTGAGAGTTCTTGTTCTTTGGATAGTTGTTCTTATCCTTTTCTGGGTACATGAAATGTCTCCCACCTGGATGTATGTTTATTCCATGTGTTTAGGTCCATATTTTCTTCTCTAATTGATCTAAGTAGCGATTAGGCGGTGCCACCCAGATTCCACACTCGTGACCTCTTTGGGCCACTTTTCTTTTTATATGTTCTTATTTTCTTTTCTTTTTTCTTCATATTTTTCTCTTCTTTCCTTTTTCCACTTCCTTCGCATTCATTCATACTTGGGTTCTAGGATCAGTGGGTACTCGAATCCATGCACTAATGCTGGTTACAATCGACAAATGCCCAAGAAACCAATGTTCTTAGGTGCCATTTCTTAATGTGTTTTGGTGATCAAGATGACTAATCTTTCAACCTCTTCCTGTTTGCCAATGATAGAGGCCACCACTTTATCTTTTGCATTATTCTCTGTGCTGTATGTTGCCTTGGAGAATTTGGCTAGGAAATACCTTTTCTCCTATTTAGGAACCACTTGGAATGAATCCAAGACAAACTTGACCCAAAGAAAAATGAGCCCCAACAGAATGACCATGGATGGAAGAAAGGACTGACGACGGGGATGACAAAGAAGAAAGGAAAACAAAGAAAGCAAAAAGGATTATGATACAAGGGACATAAGAAAGTCTCGCTTAGGATCCAAAATAATGTTTGAGAAATTTCCCATTGACTGGCAATGGGGTCAGCTCCCCATCTAAGGTGTTGATCCTAAAGTGTTCTCCCCCAAAATTTCTGATATCTGATAAGGGCCTGTCCACAATTTTTGGAATTTGGTGTGGATACCTGACTTTTCTTTTGCCTTATCCCATGTGAGGACAAGATCAGAGATCCTAAAGGCTTTAATGGTGGATCTCTTGTCAAACCAACTTTTGATGATGGCCTAGTGTTTTGACACATTCTCTGGGGCCAATTTTTGTTTCTCCTCCAGCTTGAGGAGATTCATGAGTCTGAATTGTACTCGATCTTCACCTCCTGTGTATTGGTCCATAAATCTCATGGAATTTTGAAGTTCATAGGGAAGACTAGCTACAATCCATAAACTAGTTGGTATGGGGATGTCCCCAGAGCATTCTTGATCCTCACCTTGTCAGTCCATAGGGCATATTTCAGTTGTGTGTGCCAATCCCGGGGATTGTCGTCTAGGAGATTTTTGATCATTGTTGTCAAGTTCTTGTTGGTAGACTCTGCCACTCCGTTGCCTTGCAGATAATAATTAGAGGAGAATTTGAGGATTACCTAGTTTTTGAAGGCCCATTGCATGAGCGAGGCAGAGGAGAAAGAGTAACATTGTCACATACTAGATAGAATGACATTCCAAACCTAGTTATGATGTGCTCCTCTAAGAACTTGGTTATGACCTCCGTGGTGCAATTTTTTCAATGCTTGAGGTTTTATCTAGCGTGTACAATAATCAGTGGCTGTCATAATAAACTTGTGTCCTACAGACAAAGAGGGGTTAATCACTCCAACAAAATCTAAGCCCAATTGGGCAAACAGATGTACCTCATATACCAGTTGTAGGGGCATTCCTGGATTTCTCTCCTGGGTTGCACTTGTCTGGTAAGTGTGGCATGATCTCACATGCTCGCCAGTGTCTTTGAATATTGTTGGCCATAAATATCTTTCTCTTATGATTTGGTGAGAAGTGGCTTCAGATGAGCCGTGTCGTGTCCCATATTTGTCATGAAAATCTTCTAGGATGTGTTTTGCCTCCAGCCTATCCAGACACCTGAGGTACAAACCCTCATAATTGCGTTAATATAATTGGCCATTCTTTAGCATGTAGGAGCTACTTTTTATTTTTAGAGCTCTTCTCTATGAAACATTCATCCCCTCAGGGCAGTGATTATGCAGGAGGTAGTAAACTATGTCTTGGTACCATATATCGGTAATCACACCTTGATCAGTGTAGGTCTGACACACTAGACCTTCTTCAACTTCAGAGATCAGCTTTGTCAGGCCTTGGCCTCTTACTAATTTCATCGGCTGGATCTCTAGGTCAAACTCTTGGAGGATCGCCATCCATTTTCCTCTTCTCTCTCCCAACTCATTCTGCATCAAAAGAGACTTGACAGCCACATCAGGGACTATCCTAAAGACCTTGCTCCTCAAGATGTAGTGTCAAAATTTCTTTATAGATTTGATAAGGGTGAAATATTATTTATCTAAGTTGGGGTACCTAATCTTAGTATCCTTAAAAGGGTAACTCATAAAGGCTATAGGTCTTTCGTCTTCACTATCTTTTTTCTGTGTTAGGATGCCTACACATGAGTGTTCAGATGAAAAAGAATCGACCTTGAAGGGTATGGTATAGTCACGACTAACAAGGACTGGGGCCATGGCGATGACACCTTTTATTTCCTCAAAATATTTCTTTACCTGGGTAGTCCATTTGACCATGGAATCCTTTTTGAGCATGTTGTTCAATGGATTTACTATCTTTGCAAAGCCGCTGATAAACTTCCTCACAAAGTTAATCTTCCACAAGAAAGATTTCAACTCTTTGTGTCTGTGGGGTGGTGTCAATTTTAGGATAGCTTCCACCCTTTTGGGGTCTATAACTATCCCATCCTCTGAAATGATGTGTCCCTACAACTTCCCTTCAGTTACCCCAAACATGCATTTCTTGGGGTTGAGAGAAATCCCATATTTCCTGCACCTTTACAGACATTTTCTGAGATCATCTATGTGGTCATCTCTCTATTTTGAAAAGACTATGAGGTCATCCATTTAAATGATAATGTACTTCCCAACTAACCCTTTGAGGGCTATGTCAATTTCCCTTTGGAAGGTGGCCCTGACATTTATTAGACTGAAGGGCATCCGTCGGTAGGCGAAAGTTCCCCATTTTGTTGTAAATGTTGTCTTCAACTTTTCCTCTTCCTGCACCATCACTTGATTGTATCCTGAGTAACTATCCAGGAAGGACATCATTTTAGATCCGTTGACTATCTCTAATACTTCATCAAGGGATGGTAGTGGGTAGTTTTCCTTTTGGGAGGATTTATTTAGGTTTCAGAAGTCCACGCATAACCTAATCTCACCAGTCTTCTTTCTTACTGGTACCAAGTTCGCGACCCACGTGGAATGTCAATTTGGAAAAATGATTCTAGTTTCTAGTAATTTCTGGACTTCCTTTTGGATCAAGGGCTCCATAGTAGGGTTCACGGGCCTTTGGTTTTGTCTAAAGGGTCTGGAATCTGATTTCAGAGGGATGTTGTATACTATGACTGAGGTATCATACATCTTTAATTCTTCATAGCTCTAGGCTATAACATCCTGATATTTAGTGAGGAGTTGGACCATTTTCTCCTTTTCTTTGTTGGTACCCACTTTGCCGATGTGAACCTCCCTTGGTTCTTCCACCATGACAAGGTTGTATGTCTTGCACTCTTTACCATCTGGAGTTACATCTGGTCATCTCTTTATGGTGGTCCCATCACTATCGAAAATCCTTTCTAGCTCTACCATCCCCTTTGGTATAGCATTGGTCCTTAGGTTTATGATGTCATGGTCATCGAGATCCTCAGGGTTGACTGCTTCTTCTTCTTCTTCCTTCCTTTCATCTATGATCTATTTTTTGAACACACCCATGCACATGATGAGCTCAAGGATGTGTTGATAATCTTGGAAGACTTGGAAATTAGTGATGTTATCTAGGATGGTTGGCATTGTGATGAGTTTAACCAAAAAATTATTTAGCTTGGACTTCTCCATTGGATGTAGTGAACTGGCGGATATAGCTAGGGCATTAGCGATAATGTTCTTTCTCCGTGGGATGGATTGGATGTTGAAGGCCTTGAACTCATTAATCAAATCCTGTTCCCTATTTTGGTAGGCTGAGAACCTCTTATCATTGCAAGAATATTGACTACAGACTTGCTTGACAACCAACTATGAATCTCCTTCCAATGTTAAGGCCTTTATTCCTTTCTCGTGGGCCAAGAGTCCACAGATCAATACTTCATACTCTGCAACATTGTTAGTGAATCAAAATCATAATCTATATGCAGCATAAGAAGACTTACCTCTTAGGTTTATGAGCTCGATCCCCACACCTGCTCCTTGTTTACATTTAGAGCCGTCAAAGTGTAATTTTCATATCTGTTGTCACTTAACAGGGCTAGACTTGGTGGGGGCCTTCTTGGTGAAACCCGTGGTTTTGGTCTTTTGTTCCTTCCCTTCATCACTATCTGAGGAAGTTGATTCTCCTTTCCTTGTCCCCTAGATACATCTAGGTTCAGATATTTCAACACCTTTACTATTTTTATCCTCTAGTAACCCCTTATAGGGCGGACAAGCTCCATCATCTGAAGTGCTCCAATCACTAAGTATGTTTAGGGCAAGGCTTTTGTTTTTGGAGTATGATTCACTACCTCAACCTTGGTTTGGAGTGTCTAGATTGACTAGGCTCTCTTCCCCTAGCCAGGTTTTTATCTTATCTACCACCTCAAAGCTACCTTCTTCCATTGTGTGTTCTTCCACTACCTTCTTTGGTAGGGTGTGCTGGGCTAATATTCGTGACAACGCCTCCTAGGATCTATGGCACATGTACTCTAAGTGGCTTGTTTGGTGTAATCAACAGTATCTTGGTAGTAACAAGATGTTGGGATCGACATCCTATCCCAAATGCCTCAAACTTGCTTCCATACTATCAATAAAGCTACTAAAGATGTCATCACTGATGGGTAGCTCTAGGAGGCCCATGATGGGACTATGGTGTGACTATTCTCCTTCTCATATTTCAAACATGAGGATGTCATCCATCTGATAAGTGCCCAAGTTAGTTTGTGTGAATATAACTTCATTAGGAGCATTGTATTCTATGATCATCCTTTTTAGTTTTGGTTCTGCGACTATTTTGATCTGATTGTTCTATCCTCTCCATGGAAACCAGAGTTGAGTGAAATATGTAGACAACCATCCCCTCATAATACATCTGGTCCATTCTTAGCTCAACAACATTCTGTAGGTTTCATGGATATCCACTATATGTACATCAATGCGCTCTTGTATCCTTGGATCTTTGACCAATTGAATTTGTACGTCTTTGATCATGTCGATTACTTTGAATTCAGCTTTATGTAGTTGTATCACTACCTGGTTGGTTATTTGGGGCACCATCCCCAGTGTTTGACAAATTGACAAGGGCATGACATTGCACGACGCTCTAGAATCAATCAAGAAATTTTGTAAATTCTTCCAAAATATCCACAAATTGAGTAGGAAAGGGGGTACCTCCATCTTGTCTTTGAACATTGCTGGTAAAGCCTCAGAAGTATTGACATTGGATGTGGGTGTTCTTGTACTACTAGTTGACAAAACTTGTTTTGAATGGTCCAAAAACTTTAAAAGGGCTTCCTTTTGAGATGGGCAACCTTGCAGCAGTTCAAACATAGATATGTTTGCCTTGGTTTTCTTAAATTCTTTGACTGCACTATATTTGTCACTTGACCACACTGCACTCCTGTAACCAGCAAATGAGATTGGGGGAGGATTTGTAGAAACATTCAACCCTTTAGGAGGCATGGGGTTGTTTCTAGCCCAAGGATCTAGGGGAGTTGGTTGTTTACTAGGAGGTATACCATCAGTGAGAGGTTCTTTCCTACTTCGTAGATTATATGAATTCTGGTGATTGTTTTGGAAGGCATGTACCTCAAAGTATTTAGGCTCCTCCTCTTTCTAAAATGGGAACACAAACTCTTCTTCTTTTTTATATGTATCCAAACCTTCTCCATTTCTACACTCATAAGAATCGAACATCATGATGTTGAACTGAACGGGTGGCTCATCAAGATTATGAGTATGATGTTTGTAGGATTTTCCTCTGTATCCTTCATTGCCTTGGTATGAGTTTGGAGCCCCAAAATTTTTTTCTTTTGAAGCTTCATATGTGTTTGCATTATCTGCAGGGATGCTACCATTTTTTGGTTGGGTGTTCCATGGCCTAGTGGGCCTCTGCTGCCTGAATGATTTTTCTTGTGTATTGTTGTTGTTGTACATATTGAAACCTTGATTTGGATTCTGAGGATAGGCATTCAGACCAGAAGATGTCCGTTGGTATCCACCTTGGTTTTGGGATGGATTTAACTTCATACTAGTGAACTCACTTGTGAGCTGTGACAAGGTTTTCTTCACGGCATCTAGCTCAAAAGCCATGAGAGTAGCAGGTTCAGTTTGGGGCACAACTCTTTTCTCTACAAATGCTGCCTTATGGGATTCATAGTCCAGGTAGGTGATGGATGGTGGTAGGGATTTGAATGGTTGTAGCAGAATTGGATTCATTGATGGCATGTGGGTGGCTAGAGTTTAACTATTTTCTGCAAATGGATGTGGGGTAGCAGTGTGTTAACGATGGCCATGGCTGTGAAGTTCCCTTCTTGCAGATCCATTTGCTATGTAAATGTAATGGCCTCATTATACACCTTTTCCATTGTGTCTCTATCTGCAGGGGGAATTCTTCTTAGGAAAATTGAGGTGAAGGGATCCAAAGATTTAAGATAAAAGTGTATGACAGCTGCCTCTGGTATGGTGAAAGGAGCTTCCAACTTTTCATGCATTTTATGAAAGAAATGGTTGAACATGGCGATGGGCTCCTTGGGATATTTTCTTGTTGTAATAAATTGGTGACGTATTGCAGCTGGATCCACGTATAGTTTGAATTGGTTGAGAAATTTGGTTTGTAATTCATTCCATGTAGAGATAGAGCCCCTTGGTAAATTAAGGTACCAGTTGTATGCAAACTCTCCCAGAGTGTAAGGGAAAAGACGACAGACAATGTCCTAGTGGGAAATCTCCTTACAGTTGCAAATTTCTTTGAAGGAGCTAATGTTCTCTTCTGCTGTTCTTGATTCACCATATATGAAACATGTGCAAAACCTTTCCAGATTCTTGGGCAGTTCATGGAGCTGTCCAACAAAATTAAAAGGTGAACTTTGTGCATTGACGAAGAAAGCCATTAGATGAGGTTGTTGCAAATTCTGATTTTTCAAGTTTTGATCTTGATCTATGGCTATGGGAACAATTAGGACAGCGATGTATGATTTTTGTCCAAGAAGATTCTATGACTTGATGGGATGGTGAGAGGAGTTCTCTCTCATTTTGCCTTTGTCACTGCGAGGTCTATGATGGTGAGTGAGTTCAATGAACTCACTTCTTTTTCAGAGATGATCTAAGCACTCGCTCGAACTACTCTGGGGAAAAGGATCCAATGTTTTCTAGCTTTTTAGTCTTGAGGCCCTCATTCTAGCACCAATTCTGTTGAGCATTGTTTTTACACAAGCCAACTTGGTAGGATCTCGAGATTCAATTTCCTCTCTTGAAAGAATAACGAAGTTATTCCCAAGGTTCTCTAGGGTTGGGTCACAACCTGCTTGGTTACTCAGTTGAAGATAAATGTGAATGTTCATGAGGAGGCCTTTGCTGGTACATTCAAGACATCAAACTACAAAACAATCTTTAGTACTATTTTGGGGGTTTTCTTTTTACAAGATTTTTGATTAACTAAAGTGCAATTTTGTATTTCAAGATAATTACTTTCAGATTTAAGACAAAATTCAAAGGAGAAAGGTAACAAGAAATAAAGCAAATTACTAAAATGAAATCCTATAGACATAAACTGTTGTAAACCCTTCCTTGTGAATTGAATGGTGGGGAGATTTGGAACAAAACCAAGAGGTATAAATCAGACAAATTCACAATTCTATACCCAACGGATGCAAGCGTGTGGAGAGGAGATGAATTCACTCATGCAAGATATTCAAAACCTACCAAATTGTGAAGCCACCAAGATGTGCACACCCACGAGATAGATTTATCGTTAAGCCTGATAGATGATCACTTCCACGCATTTGTCACATCAAGGTAGATAGACAACAAAAAAATCCAACTAAGGTAAATGTAAATTCAAAACACAACAAAACACAAAGATCTTTGAAAATAATGAATAATGTATGCACACATTCACCAATTCGCATAGATAGAAGCAATTAACACACCACAAATGAAGCACCAAATGTAGATCTTTATTGTATTAAGAATTCCACCCTATTACATTGATTTGATTACAATATATAGATTTTTTGATATACCAACTCTGAATGCCAAAATTAGGGCATCAGAGAGTCCAAAGTTATGAAAATAAACTAAAACTAAAGCTTAGTTGAAAAGAAACTAATGCTAACTAATATTGAATAGCTTTCATGGATTTTAAATCCATTTACAATTATTTTGTCCATGCAAGAGGGATCACACTCATCAAGAAAAGAAAGAGAAAGAAGATAGGGTATCTTTTGTGAACTAGAGTCTTCTTCTTGATTCTTGGATTTTTTCCTTGGAATCTTCATCTGGAGGTTCGTCTTGTGGTGGGAACTGATAGGGGATCCTTAGTCCTTCCAAAATGAACTCAAGTTAATCGTCAATTTGATCTGGAGTTCAAATGGCATGCAAAAAGGTGATCTGGCTGGAAACACTCAGATTTTAGGCCCCCAACCTCTACTATGAAGTTTTTAGTGCTCAAAATTTGCTAAGTGTCAAACCAACCCTGAAGGTCTAAAATTTTTGGGCCTTTCAGAGGCCAAAAGGAAAAAAAGGCTGAAAGGCCAAAAAATCTGGAAGGTCAAAAAATTGGAGGCCGGAAGGCCAAAAGATGCATTGTCTGAGGAGGGCCAAAAGGCCAAAACCTACCTTTGGTTAAAATTGCTAAGTGTTGAAACTATTTTTTCCAAAAATTCTCAAGGGGTCCGAGCAGTCAGTTTGGGAAGACTTCTGGGTGTGTAGCTCAGAGCCTCTATATGATGTCCTGAACTTCTTCATAGTTTATCTCCTTCCTTTTTACCTTGTTGACCTTTAGTTCTTGCTTCTCTTTGAATATGGTCAATTCGGAAGCAAAGAACTGGATCTCCTCTTCGTGCATAGACATCCTCAACATCTCTTCTTTTGAATAGAATAGATTTTGTAGGGCCTCGTTGGTACTGATGTCTGCCAAAATTTCCCTGAACTATTGGACCACTTCTTTTGATGGCCATAAGATATGTTTATCTTCATCTCGGTACAAGTTAAGGCCAATTCCTATGAAGAAAACATCTATTTCTTCTACCCATTCCAAGACCTCTTTCTACTTCTCCAATATGGAGGCTTGACATTGCTTATAGACCTTAATGATCTTGGCCATCTGTTTAGTCCAGGTCTCAAAGTTTTCAAGCTCTTCGCATTCATTTATTTTCACCAATACTTGGAAACGCTGTTTCCTGATTATTTCTAGGTATTGGAAGGCAACTTTCCATTTGTCTATCTCGGAGTCCACACTGCCTTCATTCTCCATCAAGTCTATCAAATTTGTAGCTTCAACCAAAATGACCCTACAAGGCTTATATATCTATTTGATGGCCTCTTCTCTGTACTGCTCAAAGTCTCCTTTCCAACCTACACTCGCTTGGATAAATGATGGGGTCAAATCTGCCAGCAAGTCTAGGGTGTTCCTTTTTTCCAATATTGCCTATAATGAGGCTTCTAGGAAACTTGGGTCAATAGGCTTAACCATCTTGTGAATGAACTTCTTAAAAGCTTCATTCTATTCTGTCAATGATTTTATGGTTTCCTCATCCTTACTCATGAACCCTAGAGCATGTTTAAGCCCTAAGACTGCCAGTGATTTTCTCCCTTCCCTGGTGGGCTCCCCCAAATCGACCTCTTCAAACATGTAATCTTCTAGAGTTTCTTGTGTTTGAGAGGTCCTAGTAGAAGGAACTACAACTTGTGCCTTCCAGTGACCCCTAGTGTCTTGGTGACATAGGACATTGTTCGTGCTGGTAATGTGACCCCTGTTTGGTGGAAGGCTTGCCCTACAAAAGCCATATTTGTATCTTCACCCTTGTCCTCATCTGTGTAAGTTCTTTTTCTCAATTGAATCTCTTTAATGAACCATGTAGGTTAACTAAATGCGGTGACTAGCTCATATGGGGCAACCTGAAGGACTACATCCAAGTTTTGGGATCCCAGGGTTACTTCCTTATCTGACCCTTCTTCCTTTTCCTTTCCCTATTCACCCTCTCCCTCATTCATTCCTTCTCCTTGTCCTTCTCCTTATTCCCTTCTCTCTTTTGTCTTTTCTTCTTCTTCCGCTGCCTTATCTTGTTGTTCCTTGTCTTGGTCCTCATCTCTTGAGGAGGTAATAACCACTTCCGTATCAAGGTCTGTCATAGATTTCAGTGTGGTCCTAAAAGGTGACGCAACTTTTGCACTTACTGATCCTCCGAGGGTTTGGATGGAGCAAGGAAAAGAGACTGATGGTGGTGGAGTAGGTGATGGAAGAGTTGGAACAAGAAGTGGGAGAGTAGTAGTTGAAGGCAGTGTTGGTGTTGGAGTTGGGAGAAATGGTGGTGGAGCAGGAATTGGAGGTGGGAGAGTAGTTGGTGGAGTAGGAATATGATGCGGTGAAGTGGTATCAGGGGCCTCTCCTATGGCCTTATCCCCTGTTAGGTATTGGGTTATTGAGGCATCTTGATTTATAGGCCCTCGGTCTGGGTTAGAGCTCACCTCTGTGATAGGTACATTACGTGCTAGATTGGTGAACTGAGTGGGAGGTGGAGTGAGGGTTACCTAGGAATGGAAGAGCGATGGAGCTCTTGTGTCATACCTTGTTTCATAATTTGAGGTATCTTGACCTTGATCTAAAAATCCCTCTAGACCTTCACATTCGGATATCTAGAATTCATCTGATCCTAGGGCCTCCAAAGGATTGTCTTTCTCCTTAGGGTCCTCTTTATGTTTCTTGGTAGTTTCCTTTTCCTTCCTCTTTTGGGATCTTGTCCTTTTGACTAGAGGTACTTCTTCCTCTTCTTCTAGTTCTTCCTGTAAGGTTTCTAGTTGGGGAGATACAAAAGTTCTCTTCCTTTTATACATTTTCTTACCCTTTTCAATAGTAGGAGCAGATTGGATAGAAGTGGAAGGGCCTTCATCTTTTGGGGCATGTGTTGATTGCAATGGAGGATCTATTTATCCATTCATTCTCATCTTTGAAGCTTTGTGCCTCAGGTTTGAACCATACTCTACTGCGCGTTCATGGCCATAGACCATGCTTGGCTTCTGTGGGGGTGCTTTCTTATATTGAGGCACTGTATTTTTCTCATCATGTTGTTTATCAGCCTTCTTGGGTGGATCCATTAGTGTCTTCACCGGGATTGGATCCATCTTATAAGGCCTTTGGATCCAAGTTTCAGTTGTTCAGAGAACATGCCTAGCTTGGAACTCAATGTCATCGTTCTCATCTTTATCAACCTCAACATTCATGATGGGCCTGTCATATATCTTATCCAAAGTGTAAATTTCCTCTAATACCTTGTCTGAATCATTTTCCCAAACCTTTAGGTGAATTTGGGTCTTCAAATTATCCTTTGCAAGGGTAAGGGACATCATGCAGTAATCTCTGATCCTGACTTAATGATCATCTACACAATTGATCCAGTGATCTTCAAGATGTGGTTCATGGATATAGAACATGCCAATGATGTGGTTGTACGTACCTTCTGGGTCAAACCTAGGCCAGACTGTCTTGTAAAGCTGTAGTGGGTATTCATCCCATTCAAAAGCCAAGGATTTGCAAACCTTCGTATCCTGCAAAGTGTATGGGCCCAACAGAATAGGAAAATCCCAGCAATATTTCTTCTTGTGCTTTATATGCTCATAAGCATCAGCTATCTATCTGGCCATTTCCAAAGTGATTATCTAATTAGATGGATATCTGGGTAACTTCTTAGGCTTCAAAGTAGACCCCGCCACCTAGATGTATGTGAATGTCTTATATTGTATGTAGTAGGCCCCAATGGCCCTCACCTTGGCAGATGCTTCTTCTAACATCTTTTTTTGCAAAATCACCTTCAAAGGATCAAATGATTGTGAAGATGAAGGCATCATTAACTATCCTGTAATCAGGGTTATCTTCTGACATGTTTTTCCTCTTCATCACCTGTGGGTAGACAATATGGGGCCAAGTGTTCATATCATTTATGTTTCCCCTTTTTGTGAGTCCTGGGTAGTTTTCCCGTGCTGCCAATAAGTACACCACATAAGTACTCATATAGAATTTGGGGTTGTGCTTTACTGCAACCATTTGTTTATCCAACCTCTCACTAATGATGGTTCCCCAATTGAACCTGTACTTACAGCTTGTGATCTTCTCTATTAGGAGGATCATCCAATTCTCCAGCTGGATAGATTGAGGTAATCCATATACTAAGCTTAGTAATGTTATGGTTGCCTGGATATCATCTTTTATGTACCCCCTCCTGAGGTCTATCTTATCTAGTCTATTTTTGGGGAGAGGTTTCTCGAGTTGATTCTTATTGACAATGTCATATGCCTCTTCCCCTTTGTTTTTGAACCATCTATTCCCTTTCTCTATGAAGAAGTCATAGAACTTGCCTATACCTTTATGGAGGTGGAAGACCTCCTTTATGATGTCTGGTCTAATGTCGAGTACCACCTTTCCCTCTATATTCTGGACCACCCTTTTATCCAAGTCGTAGTTGTTTGCCAAGGTCATGATCAGCTCAGATGATGTGATAGCCACTGGGTGGGTTGCTGCATTGACTAGGCTTGTCATGATTAGTGAGGTGCAGTCCTCGGATCTCCTAGATGGTTGGGAAAATCTCGTTAGGAATTGATCCCAATCTACATTTCTGATATTAGTATCCGTGATCTCAATGTGTTTGTTGCCAATCTTTGAAGGGGGATTGTTCCCCTTGTATAAGTACTTCATTGGTGACACGGTCTATTTCTCAGGCATTCCTGCAAGGAAATATGCAAGTATCAATGTTTTATTTGTATAAGAAACTAAAAAAGAACTTAAAAGAACTGACTAATCTAGGAAAATAGAAGTAAAAAGCTCTCCAAGTAGCCAGAAATGAAGATTTTGCACTTTTGGCCTTTTCAGGGTTGCGAACACCGAAAACTGGTTCAGAGTTTGAAAGGGCTAAAAGTGCAAAAGAGCAGTCATCGATGAGAAAGACCTGTCAGAATTTATGGCGTGCAAAATTCTGAAAGGGTTCTTCGGATGTTGAAAGTGTGAATGGGATCTCAGACTCTGAAAGTCTGAAATCCCGCAAGGCAAACAAAACTTTCGCAGATTCAGATTTGTCAGCATTTTGAAAGTTTCAAAGGTTCAAAATGCCAAAAAAGGCTGAATCTCTGAGGAGCACTTGGGCGATAGACCTGACCTGGTTTTCGTCCTTTCGGAGGCTGAAAACCTACAACAGAGGTCACGACAGAAGAAAAAAAAAAACCCGAAGAGGGTAAACGCAAAAAAGACACCGAAAAGGCTGGACAAGGGGAGGCCTCCCCCATAAGGCCAAGGGTGCAAAGAGAACCCTAATATTTGGGGGAGGAAGCACAGAAAATTGACCAAACCCTAGACTACAAATGAAAAACCTAAACCTAACAACATAAACAAAGAAAGTGGCGAGCGAAGCTACCTCAAGAGCTAGGAGTGGAAGATGGGGGCAAGAGGCTACAGATGCAAAGCAAACCCAAGAGCAGCGAAATCAATGAAGTTGAAAAGTTGTGAGGAGCTCAAAGGATGCCAGAAACTAAAAAAAACAAAGTGAATGATTTAGGGCCTTAAGCCTTTATATAGCCCACGGATGGGGACGTTAGTAGTTTTGGTGTTTCGGCATCCAAAACACCGAAAGTATGTAAGTAGACATTTTCGGGCTTTCGGTGTTTTTGGAGGTCAAAAAAACTGAAAGGGTCAAGCTTCGGCCTTTTGTCTATTTTGGTATTTCTAGGGACTTGAGAGGTCCTCCAAAAGGCCAAAAGGGTGAAAAGACTGAAAAAGTGTCTTGGCTTCATTCAATAGGATACTAATGAGACTCGTTTGTGAGGGACTGGGAAAGGGGGCAGACTCAAAAGACCAAAAGACACAAAAAAGAAGGGGGGTCCCCATGGTCAGAGAACCAAAATGGGGTGTGTGTTGTGGACCCACAATAGTTATGATGGAAAATTCCTCGTATGAGGGAAGCCATTTTATGAGAAAGAAAAGATAGATTTCAATGTATAAACATAGATATGAGGTTATAAAAAACAAATAGAGATAAAAAAACAAATAGAGGGTAGTTGAAATATTGTTCTGACATATTAATTAGGGATTAAAACAGCCAAGATATTGTTAAATACATTGTAACATTCGTATCACCAGTGTTTCAAGAAGGAAAAGAACATCATTAGATGCTAAAAATTATTACTTTTAAAAGACACTAGAAAGTGATATTATGAGAATGCAATAACATAAAGATACATATGACACAACATTCAAAAGAATGGGTGACAATCATCTAGATTAAAAGACATTGTCACACAAAGAGTGTTGATAGAATAAGACAACAAGCATGAAAATCAACATTGCAAAGAAAATTACCATGAGAGCATCAAAAGAGTGGACTGAGATATAATAAAAATGCAGAGGTATCCACCAAAGCGATATTGAAAGATAACATGATAAGGACAATGATATATCTGCTACCAAAATAGAGCCTAAGTGTTGTTATAAATCATGAATATCAGAGATTGGGCAGATAGTATAACATGGATGGCTTGCTACAATAAAAGAGTAAAATCATACAAATAAGATCCAAGTATTAGAGGTTAAAGCACAATTGACATACAATATACATTGTTAAAAGAATAGAACAACTACTTGTATTATTTGAGTTACTGGAATCAATATTCAGCTAAACAACACATGGACTTTTTTCACAAAGCGAGGAGCAGTGCTTTATTTGTTTTCTTTTATACAAACACAAATCCATGAGAAAATCTCCAACCAAGATTTAGAGTTGAATCAAATACAAAGAATGTAAAGAGATACAGAGCCCATGTGGAGAATTTAAAATGATAATGTATAGTGCTAAGGAAGTGAAGTTTTCTCTTTCAAGGATGACAAGTTCAGTGAGTTTCAGACATACAGAAAGGAGGTTCACTATATAAATTATTGGAATTGTTGGAATAACTTAGGAAATTTATGTACTGAGAGGGAAGGGGTGAATCAGTACCCTTAAATATTTTAACCATACACACTAATCAATTACTGGTTGAATACATTGCATAAAATGAACATAAAGTAAATAACTCATCATAAAATCTACAACACATAACACATATATTTTGGTCATGTAGAAATCCTTTGATAGAGGAAAAAACTGCGGTGGGGATGACACCCACAATCCTTCACTACTGCAGTCTGAGAGATGTACCTAGTTAAAGGATTTATAAAATATAAAGACCTGTTAGGGCCTACCCACAAGCGGGATTTGTACTTCTTTGATTACAAAAAAATTTAGTACAAAATGTCTGATATAAATTTATCAATCAATTTTTTTCTAGACTCATTGTGCTCTATAACTCTTTTACCTTGTTCTGCACTTGGTAGATTAGTATGATAAGCTATGATTCATTCTGCATACCTCTCCTTTGCTTCTCTTTGCAACATCTTCATCAACTCTTCAGTTTCAGTAATAGCAACATCATCGTCAACATCAACAACAACAACTTCATGCTCAATCTTCAAACTGATCTCTTATATAATTTCCAGGTGGTTAACTGTGAATTAGGTGGTTAACCAGATATAGGGTAACATGAATCAATGGTGGAGATTAAGTGGTTAAACTTAGGTTGCATCTCCAATGTCGT
This sequence comes from Thuja plicata, assembly GCA_018584345.1. NCBI lineage: Eukaryota > Viridiplantae > Streptophyta > Pinopsida > Cupressales > Cupressaceae > Thuja > Thuja plicata. The sequence goes on along the minus strand of MU224785.1, from coordinate 118,885 downwards.
ATGCCTTCTAAAACTTTGTTGGTGGATCTACCTTTTGATCATGTCCAATCATGTATTTGGAGTCCCAATGACTCAACTAACGCTTGCCTTGAATTCTATTCCATGCATCCTGCTCAGTGTCCAAATTCAATGTATCTAATTTCAAATAAAATGTCATCTCTAGATTACTCGGTAACATACTTGTTCTTACTCGGTAACTCCATGCTCTCTTCTCAGTGTCTATGAGATCTCGATAACTGTCTTTGCATAACTCGGTATATGTAGCTTTCTTAGTGGTTGATAACTGCTCGGTGCTCGATGGCTATCTCAGTTTCCTTTACCGACTGTGTCTCCTTCATTGTATGACTTCCTTGCTTCGGTTGCGTTCACCAATATATGACTTTGAGAAAAACTAATGCCAACAAAATCTCTTTAGGAATAACATAAACCACAACCTTCCCAAGGGCCTTTTCTCACAAAGTGTAGAATGAAATTATATTAGTTACAAACCCTTATGATTGTAGTCAAAATATCATCATCTATTCATAGGAAAATTCAATGGACGATTTTGATAAAAGAGCCATGACCTTATATCTAGGTAAAAGGTGAAAATCCAGAACGACTTAGAAGTTGAAGTTGGAATCCATGTTTTATTTGCACCTTAATAGGTATCATCAACTTCAAAATCATGGTTTATCTGTTAGAATGTGAAGTTGATGATTTCAAATGGTGTTTTCATTAAATTATTGTCATTGATGTCAAGATACTCATATCTCAACTTTTGGTTGTATCGGTTACTATGATTGGCATACTATTGTATCAGTTGTTGTGTACTGATATGTTACTATATTAGTTGGAGTATCTGGCGTATCGGTTGAAGTGCTTGGCGTGTTCACTGATGGATTTTGGTCCCTAGAATCTACATTGTGGTAGATAGTATGCTCGATCCTATGAGAATGGATTTCCATCCCAGCTTCATTTTTGTAATGTGCTCATCATAACCATTGGAACTGTGTACCTTGGAGAAGGTGATGTAGTGTGGTGTGTTTTATTGGTCAAGGTGGTCCTCATTTCATTCCTTCCCACTGCTAGAATGTTGTTGGTGTGACCTATTTCAAATCATGTGGCCGACCTGGTGGATATCATGGTGTTGTATAAGTAAGGCATGAACATAAGCAAGTATGCACATGAATGTACAAGTGAGTAAGCACATATGAACATGTATGTGTGTAAGTACATGTATATGTGTTGGATATATGTAAGATGCATACAAATTCATGTGAAGTATAATTGTGTTCGTACAAATCAGTCTGTAGATCTTAGAGGTGGATTATATCATCTTTTCATATCTTTTGGGCAGTGAGCCCTCCTATCGGCAGTGAGCCTTTCTACCTGCAGTGAAAATTTTTGTTTTTGGAAGTGAGCCTTTGTATCAAGTCACATTTTCGGTGCCACCTTAACCGGTCTTTATTATATCTTGAAATTATTTTCGGTGGTTTTCCCATCTTGGGTTTCCATGTTAAATCTGGTATTCTTTGTTTTAGTGTTTATGTGCTTTTCATGTTTACATCTTCTATGAACCCTTAATGTGCTTTACTAAAAAATCTTAAGGTGTTATCAGTATTGTTTAAATGATTACCGACAAAGAGAAATTTTTATAATTTATGTAGGAATAATTAATTTGCCCCTCTCTGATTTATCCGACATATTCAACATTATCTACAAAGAATGAGAACCCTCATTCGGGCCCAGGATAGTAGAAAAGGGTTTCAATATATCATCAAATTCAATAGTTCGATGGAAATACAGAAAAAGGCTTGAGTACACAAGATAACTCTTTGTAAATAATGTAAGGACGTGATGTAGAGATTATACGATCTTTCATTGATTTTACATAATGAGATTATAGCTGTAGAATAACAATATCAGAAAACCAATAAAATCCTCTTTTCGGCATGGTCGATATATACATAGAGAGAGTTCCATTCAACTGTATTTACAAATAGGAGGGAATGGACAACATATTTTTGAACCATAAAACTTGAGTAGGTAACAGAAAAATCTGCATAAACGCTCTTATATACAGACGCACAGAGTGTGATATAAGATTTTTTTCCTGTTTTAAAATATGTAAAACATATAAAGCCACAACATATAGAGAAAAAGTCGAGCATAAAAAGAAAAGAAAACACAAAGATCATGTCCTATTGTTTTCTAGTCAAATAGAAGAGTTGCGGCCTATTCAAGGCCTCGAAAATCTCAGAAGTCTCCCATGAAATCCTCGAAACCTTCCTCATGGCCGTGTGGAGCACAGTGATATGAAGGGATGAAAAATGGAAAAGAGAGCACAAATGATGCATTTTGATTTAGGGTTTGGACACGCCCTATTATCATCGCATTGACTTAGGAATTTGTTTTGCCTTAAGTTTTAAATATGTTTGCATTTCTAGTGGCCCTTGTGTGTTCATAAGTTTTTTAGAATTTTGCTATGTTATGAATTTGCATCACTTCACATTTGTTTGCTTATAGATTCTTGTATTAAAAGCAATATGTGAAAACATATTATTGAAATAATTTTATATCATTTTTAATATTGTTTATAGATCCCAAAAAAAACTCTAATAGTTTTCCAAAATAGTAATAAATACATATTTTTATGTCTTTAATTAATTTATATTTATTATTTTAATAAATAATATTATATTAATTATATTATTAAGTGATTTATTATTATCACTTAATAAATATTATTAATATAGTTAGTATTTATTAAAATAATAAAACTATAAATCATTTAATGAATTAATTAAAGTGTGAAATAGATATTTATTTCACTTTTAAAAATTCAAAAAGGGATGTTTTGGCAAAGTTATGTCAAAGTCTTGAGGTCATAATAATGCAATTGTTAAATTCTGGGGGTGTTATTACAATTTAGAGGCTTTTTATGAGGTTCTTATAGGATAGGAATGCATTTATGAGGGGGTCTTTATGGTGGCATTGATGAGGCACAAGTTCCAGGTCACTTTTATGCCTTTTTGAGGTGTTTAAGGGGCTGAAAAGGGGCCTTATTCCGGCATCTGACCCAAAATTTATTTCCCTTGTTAATGATGCAGTTGTTTTTGAAAGGCATAAGTATGAGTTCAACCCTCATTTTAAAAGAGTTTTTTTCCCTTTCGCTTATTGTTTTGTAATTGTTTCTAAGTTCTTGACAAAGGCAAAGTGTTTTCGTAACCCATTTCAGAGAGATTTTACAGATTTGTAACACCTTTGGCTGTAATTATTAGCTTGTGCCTTCTCAATTTTCTTTTTTTGTGTATCACATGTTGGTGCCTTGTGTAGAGATTTATATAGTTCTTTGTAGGTTCAAAGTTGTACTGAATCAGTTTCAAATTGCGAGGAAGTTTTTATCCTTTTAGGGATTGGTCTTCTAGTCTTCATTCAAATTGCTTATGCAAGGATTGTGTAATTAGGTTGTGTATTAGAGCTTTTCATTACTAGTTATGTTGTGTGTTGGATACCTATTAGTTTTCAGAGATTTCATATTTGGTGCATCACCTTTAGGAGTTAGATTTCATTTCTACGCATCCTTTTACCCCCTTACTTCTATAAATTTTTTAGTTTTAAGTAGTTTCAGGTGAGGTGCTAATAAGGACCATCTTACTCTAGAGGTCATCTTCCAATATCCGAGCCCACAATTAGGGAATCTTTCGCATGTTCACCAATAGGCCGAGTTTACTCAGCAAGGGTTCTCTATTTAGGTGATAATAGTTTCTTGGAACACCTGGTGGGATAAGTGACTTATTTTCAGCCCTTTTTTACAACATTTTTGTTGTTGTTACTGTGTACAATAGTTTTTTTAGCCTAAAAGAGGTTAAAAAATTACACACTTGGCGACTCTAAGCTTTGGAAAGGCAGAATCAATGTATTACATCATATAAGAAGAGTACAAACAAGGAGAAACTCTTCATCTTTCAAGTATTTACATCTATCTCCACCAAGGAGAATAGGGAGAACAAATGAACAACCCAAAAGGCCCCTTGTTTATACAAGGAGAACTAAGTCTACACATCTTGCAACAAGAGGTAATATTTTTGTTCCTATTATTACTGCTACTATGCATATTGTTGTTCCAGTTCTCTCTACCCCAAGAGGTCAAGATTTGCATATTCTCATGGAACTACAAAGGAACCAACCTTTTGTTTCATTCAACAAAGGAAACCTATTGAATTTGACGCAACATGACATTATTCATGTTGCTCCATTGAAGAGTCTATCATATTTTACCGATGAGGATAAAAAAAACCCAGTTGAGCACATAAAGAACGTAGCTAATCTTTGTGCCTTGCATCGTATTACAGAAGATAATGTTGCAATCAGGTTGTTAGTTGCATCATTCAAAGGAAAATCTTTGCAGTGGCTTAGGAGGCTACTGGTGAATTATATCACTAATTGGGACCAGGCAGGTAGTGAACTTTGCAAATTTTTTGAGGATAAATCTGATCATTTGATTCGGTAGAGCACTTTTCCACCATTAATAAGGCCCCTCATGAGAAAATAACATACTTTAACTTCCGTTTCCAGAAGACATGGGAGAGAGTTCCTTAAACGGTAAGACCCTCTCTTGACCATGCTTTTTTATATTATTTAAGGGCTTTCAATAATAACATATTTGTAATGATGTAATCTATGAGATATTTCACACTCCAAGGTGCCTATGACATAGCTATTAGAGAGGAAAACAACCACATACAAGCTGGTCAGATTGCCCCCAGGCCTGCTATGCCATTTTTTCCAGTAGCATCCATAGTTCAATCATTAATACCTTTGCAAACAAACCCTTTAGTTGTTATTCCGACTGCACCAACGTTACCAAGGCCTAAGGCATAGCCCAATAGTCAAGAAAGTACCCTTCCAACTCAATCTTATGAGTTACAAGAGATCAAGGGTATCTTGTAGACATTTGGGAATGAAATTTTCAACATGAAGAAATAGAAAACTTAGGGTTATAAGCCATACCAACCTCCTTATCAGCCCCCATATCATCAAAATCATATGAACAAACAATTTTATCATCCAAATAACCAAGGCAAAAGACCAAATCTTAATACAAGGCCATATCAACCTTATAATCCCAATATTTCTAGTACTTCCAAGGAGTTGGTCCCCACTAAAAAAAATATGGCATATGATTACGAGTGGTGTTTTTCGTAAAATTAGTTGCACGATCAAAGTACTTGCACTAATGGTATCCTAAACCAAGCCTTAATAGTTCAAAATAGACCAAGTTTATAGGAAAGTACCTCTGACAAGGCCTCTATATAGAAGCAAAAAGGTCAACAACCAGAAGCAACACTAATTAATTGGCATTGCAAATATTTTTTTGGTGTGAATTAGACTGGTACATATGTTGGAGACAAAACAAGAACTAAAAAGAGATCAATAGAGACTGGGAAACAATTTGGTGTTCCATCGAATACTGAGAATGTCTTCTTTTTTTTTAAGGAACATCCTTCAACAAGCAAAGAACAACCTACAATTCTGGTAGTCCAGTACAACCAACTTTTGCTAATGTTGAGAATGCTACTACAAAGGTTCAACCTAAGGTTAGTTTGTCTCCTTTTAAAATTCTTCATAGTATGATGAAAATAAATGTATCTATGTCCATGTGGGATTCTTTGAGTATTCTAGGTCAAAAAGACCTTTTGTAGTTAGCCTTATGAGATTTAAGTGTTTCAAATTAGTCTAGTAAGGATAAATCTAAAGTTGTATTGACTAATGATGTTGTAAATGAAAAGGAACAATAGGTTTCAATTGTTAATCCCATGCCTTTTATGTGTCTTTGATCATAGGAGACCAACTAGTCCACAATTGCATGATTGACTCGGGTGTAAGTAGCTCAGTAATGCCCAAAAAGATTGTGTAGACAAGTTGGGTATCGAATATGAACCACTTGAAAAGGGAGTTGTACAGCTGGACAGAACTGTGGTTAATATTGTAGGAGTCATTAAGAACTTGAGTCTAACCCTTCAGGCTTTCCAAAATTTCTCTATCCCATAGGATATTTGTCATTGATTGTCTTCCTTACTTTTCTATATGCTTGTTAAGAGATTTTACGTCCAAGATTGGAGGTTACTTATCATCAGATTGGTCCCATATGTTGTTCAGAACCAGGTATGGCACCAAAGTTACCATTAAATCTAAACCTATAGCCAAGGATCATATTGAGCCTTACTCCCCAAACCCCATTAATGCCAACTTGCTAGTAGGTGAGCAAGAGGAACAACTTGTTGTTCAAGAAGGTAGCACTCAAATTGAGAACATACCAGATATACTTCTTAACGAGTGGGTTGTTCAAAATCAAGAAAAAGGTCCATGTGAACATCTAGGACACGTTGGTTTAGACATGTACTTGACGCATGGGGCTGATTCATTTATTCCCAACCTAGAAAAAATTGTGGAACTACAGTTTGGGCATTGAGGTAATCAGGTATGGGAGTATTTTTTGATGGTGCAAAGAACAAAGTTGGGGCTGGTGGAGGTTGCATGCTGGTTTCCCCTAGTGACGAAAGGTATTATTCAAAATTTTAGTTATATTTTAATTGTTCAAATACCACTGTTGAGTATGAGGCCCTCATTCACGAATTGGAATGGGTAAGAAAGATGAGTATTAGTTGTTTAAAGGTGTATGACAACAATGAGATGATATTCAATCAGGAAAAGAACCTTAACAATACCAAGAATGAGATGCTTAAATCTTGCAAGCACAGGGTATGGGATTTCTTGATGGTTTTGATGCATTTAATTTGATTTCCATACCCAAAAATTACAATAAACATGATGATAAATTAGTTGTTATTGGTGCTGAATTCAACATTTCGATGGAAATAAGGAATAGAAAATCCAATCATCATGTAAAGGTTGTTGTTATAACTATTGTACTTGATAATAATATTCATTGGCAAGTGTTTGAGAATGACCAACAAATAATCAAATTTTTAAGAGAGGAATCTAAATTCTCGCGTGCCAACGAAGAGAAGTTTCAACATCAATACGATGACCAAATCATTCAGCTAAGAAACAATAAAATGCCAAATGTCACCCTTGAATCCATTTTCAACATTTATGATGAGATTGGAAGGTCCAAGGCCAGCATCCAAGTTCAACAGGAGCACTACGAAGAGGTAGAGGTATTCAAGGGAAAATTGTTTAAGTTGGGGAAGGTATGTACCGCAGATAAAAATCTTGCATTTATTCATCTTTTTCAAGAATTTAATGATGTGTTTGCATGAGAGTATAGTGATCTAAAAGGATTTAATGCACAATTGGAACATCATACTATTGAACTAGAGATTTGTGCTAAACATGTTAGGAATAAGTAGAGGAAACTAAATCCTAAGTTAGATCCCCTTATACAAAAGGGGTTGAATAATTTTATTGAAAGTTGCATAGTCTTCCCTATTAAACACACCTCTTGGGTCTCAAAATTAGTGTCAGCTAGAATAAAGAATGGGGAGATAAGGTTGTGTGTTGATTTCTCAGATTTTAACAGAGTCTCATTTAAAGACCGACACCCCTTTCCTTCTACGGAGCAGATCCTTCAATTTCCTTGCTAGATGGGTATTATGGTTATAATCAAATTTTACTAAGCGAGGAGGACCAGTTTAAGATATATTTTACCACCAAATGGGGTACCATGGCATACAAAAAGATACCCTTTGTTTTTTCTAATGCTTGGACAACATTTTAGAAAGCCACGGACATGGATTTTCATAATTTAATGTAAAAAATTGTCTTGGTGTACCTAGATGACAATATTGTTTTTTCCAAGGAATCAAAAGATCATTGAGGAGGGTTTTCATGTGTACGACATTCTGTCTATGTTTCCCCTCTGAGCCTTCCATCTGTCATACCGCATTTACTGCGGGATTTCATTAGGGTTAGCCTTTAGTATGGCTCCGGCCAACTTCGGCCCAGCAGTTACTGCTGGTGCTCAAGTTGAAGCTTCAGACTGCCATGGCGCCGCCTTCGAACAAACATCCTCGCAAGTTCATCCCGAAGGTCTTCCACGAGGTAACCCTGATATCATTCTTAACCCCCAGGAATTTGATACTGCATGTGAATGGCTAGAGAAACATATGCTAATTAGATATTTTGTGGGTCGTACTCCTCCTGAAAGTATCCTCAAGGACTGGGTCAACAAGAGCTGGACCCCTCATGGGGTCCGTCTTGACGGAGTGCAAAACCTTACCAAAGGTTTTTTCCTCTTCAGGTTTGCTAACCCTTCCCAGGCGGACGCGGTTTTTAACCGTGGTCCCTGGACTGTTAGGTCCTCCCTGTTAGTCTTCCAGAGGTGGTCGCGAGACTTTACTGTCTCCGACGATAAAAAACTTAGGGTTCCTATTTGGGTTGAGTTCCTTGGTCTCCCTTTGCCATGCTAGCCTTTCATTGAGGCTATTGCTAAGACCCTAGGCAAGGTCATTGTCATGGAACATGACAATTTTTTCAATGCTCGTCCCCAGAAGCGGGTCTGTGTTGAGGTCGACCTTTCTAGGGACCTCAAAGATACTGTGGAAATACAGATTGGTGCTCTCACCATCTCACAGAAGGTGCTCTATTTGAATCTACCCAACACCTGCTATCGGTGTCAATCGGCAGAGCATA
>MU224785.1:57345-105434 GCA_018584345.1 Thuja plicata | reverse complement strand
GAATAGTTATTTGTATCCGGCTTAGGCCGAGTGACTCTGCGGGGTGATTTTTATATCCCCCGGCCCCTTTTTTGTGAATATGTAACTTTGAAATTTTTTAATGGAAAGGAACTATTCATCAAAAAAAAAAAAGATCACTGAGACCACCTAAGACAAATTTTTTAAAGATGCAGAGACTTTGGGATATCCCTTAATCCCAAAAGTGTGTTTTATTCCATTCATGAGGGTAGATTTCTTGTTTATGTTATCTCCAAATAGGGTGTCACCATCGAACATGAAATAATAACAAAAAATTTAGCCCTTCCTTTGTCGACGCACAAGAAGGGTTTGCAAAGTTTCATTGGTCAGATAAAATTTGTTAAGAGGTTTATTCCTGATATTGTAGATTTGTTGTGTCCGTTGACACCCATGTTAAGAAAAATGTGCCTTTCAGGTGGACTAGAGATGGAAAAAGGAGTTTTGAGTTGATTAAAGAAGCACTTGCAGCAGTGCCCACACTTAGAAATCCTGATTTTTCTAAGGATTTTGTTTTATACACTGTTAGTAAATGAAATTATCCCTTTCTTATACAATTAATTATTTACTTTGTAGCCCATAAGGAAACATCAATCTCATACTAATAGTTGGATCAAATATACATAATATTGACCCTCTGAATATAGATTTTCAATGAATTTTAAAAGATCAAAATTGCATTTGCAAAAACATACTTTTCACCTTAAAGTAAATAAGGCATTCACAACAATTCACATACAAGTACGTTCCAATCACTATACTTAAATAAATATATGGATCCTACGAAGCCCACAGACTTCAATTTACTACACATTCCACAAAATGAAATTGCAACAATTTAGAGACTAAGGCTAAGAAAGATTTACTTCAAGAAAGATTTCTGACCAACTAAAGATACCCCAACAAAGATCAATTCACCAAAATAAACCAACAGATTTATAAGAGAAAAAAATTTCTTCCATTGATTTCAGAAAAAGATCTTCAAAGTATATTTCCAGAAAATTCAGCCAAAACCAAACTAAAAATATGATCACTAAGTATTTCTATCTATTCTATCAAAATCATTATCATCCAATTCAAAGTTTTCTCTGGCTATATATAGCCATCAGTTTAAAGCATACAACATAAAGCCCAGAAAACTCTCCCGGAGCTTTGAGATGAAAAACTATTTTTAAACTAAAAGTACTGCTAAAAAGAGAACAAGAAAAATAATCTAGTAACACTCTGAGATCGGCGGAGCATGATCACGGAGTGGCAGATGAGATGGAGCCCATAGACTGGTCCTTAGCAGCATTGGTGGCACGAGCGTTCCTCCATTCCTTGTGTGCATTGGAAATGTTGAGGATAGTGGCATGATGTGGCAGGGTAATGTGGATGATCCTCTATTTTAGCACCTTCTTTTCTTTGCACACTTGGATAATTTTCCATTTGTGTGACTCCAAATGATCAACACAAACTACCAACATGGCTTCAATGTTTGTCATTGATGTAAAATATTTGTGGTTAGGTATTTATTTCCTTTTATGGATGAACTCCTCTTTCAAATTATTGAGTCATCTCCCCTGCTTCTCTGATGTTTAGACCATGTTCACTCATCAAAGTGATGTTGAGACACTTCACATCCTTATGCACTATATCTCTTAGCTCCTTCAACTCATTCAAAAAATGGGTAGCTCCCTCATGTCCGGCCTTGATGACTGAATTTTTCCATTCAATACTCTTAATGGAACATAGAGGACATCTTCATCTAATCCTGGAACTGGTTTTTCGGCAAGGAACCTTGTTATCCCATATTTCTCAATCTCATTCATTTGATTCATCACATTGGCCCACTTTTTATTTTCCTTCTCCCATTCAGCCAACTCCGTTAGCATTTCTAAGATTGGCGCTGCAACGGTTCCATCCATTTGAATCAACTGAGTGATATAATCACCTCCATGCTAGATTACACCCTATATCCACTTGTTGAACATGTCAACAATGAGTTTGTTCCTTTGGATTTGATCCAGAGTCTTTCTACTTTAGGAGAATGAAGGTCAAAAGATTGACATGCTTGAGCTAGTGGTAGGGGGTTGGGATCTCGTATTTCTTGTATGAAATCTTCCAATTTCTTTGTTGTAGCCTTCAACTCCTTCTTATCCTTTTCATCTTTGAAAGTCTTGTAAAGCATCTTTTGGTAGATTTTTCCAGGTGTTTTGCATATGTTTCCCTAGTTGCAATGTCAAGGTGTATCTTTATAACTATAAATTCATTAGCAATGGCTTCTCTAACATCCTTATCTTCCTTAGGAACTGCTCACTCAACAACCCATCACCCTGTTTTTCATCTATGTCAATCATAGACTCAATTTTGATCATTTTTGGTTTGACCATAGCCCCCAAGCATTTTCTAACCATATCCTCCATAGGTAGAGTGATGTGCAACACATTCCTTTTCTTGCTGAATGATGTTTCTAGCCATTTGAGTGTGAGAGGTGGTGTCTGTAGAGGTGTGTTCATTGCAACAACTGTGGAATCACCGATATTAGACTGGCCAATTTTTAACACTTCAACCTCTTTAGATGGAGGACTCTAAGCATTCTTCTGTGACATTGTACTGTCCATTTCATCCAGATTGATTACTTTTTTTTCCTTAGCTGCCATAATGTCCTCTTTTTTGGATCCAGTTCTTGTAACTCGCACAAATGGGGCGATATAGGAAACACTTTGTTTCTCAGACTTGAGCTTGTGAGTTATTTTATTTTTAATCTTGGAGGAACCTACAATAGAAACATCAACGTTAGATGGGGAATATGATTTTTAACAAGGCTGGCAAGGGCAGATCTTTGTGTATTGTCCCTCTTTTGTACATGAGGCCTTTTTTCATTAATCCACTTCTCAGTTCTTTTGATCAAACTGAGATTTTTGATGTGTATGTTGTCTCTTTCATCAATACCCCAGTCAATTTCAGGCAAAGGCATTCCCTTGATCCTGGTTTCAAACTGATCATCAATTATCTCTTCACCTTCCTCTTCTTCTATCCATGTGATATCAAGGTCTATTCTTAGTGTAATAACTTGGATGAGAGTGAATCTTTACCACGCCCTTCTTCTTACCTAAAATTCATCTGTGCAGTTTTCCCAGTAATCTTCCATTTGAGGAAGATGTTGAAATTCAGTAGGCAAATTAAAGTGTTTGGCTACATAACCCCTTCTGTCAAAATCTTTCTTCCTAATTCTTCGTTGCTGATGATGGAACCTTTCCACAATGATTCAAATTTTCCATGGGAACCCTTGGGTTCCCTCCTTTTGTCCCATAGTAATACCTGGTCTCCTTTCATAAAATTCAGGGGCCTAGCCTTTTGATAAAAAAATTTCTTGACCCGGGCCCGATGTAGTGCTATACGGCTCACCATCTCTTCTCTTTCTTCCTAAATCTTTTTGAGGTACATGATTATTTTTTCCTATGCATCCTGAAAGGGTTGATCTTCTATCACCTTTTGTAATCTTGCAGTGACCAACTCCAGAGGCAATGAAAGTTATGCTTTAGTAGCATATACTAACTCAAACGGTGACATCCCGATTGCCCTTTTAAGAGAGGTATGATCTATCCAAATATCTTCAAAAATCCTATTGTGCCAATCTATGGCATTTTCATTTACCAATTTCCTCATGATCCTTATTAGATTTTGTTACTTGACTCTTCTTGACCATTCCCTTGTGGGTAATAGTCGGATGCATGTGATAAGTAAATTCCATGGTCATAAAAAAACAACTTTAATTCCTGAGAAGAGAAATTAGTAGCATTTTCTGTAACTATCTTTTGGGGAGTCCCAAACCTGACCAGTATGAAGTTTTTCAGGAATTCACATACCACTTCTAACGTGGTTTTCTTGACAGAGACTGATTCGACCCATTTGGTGAAGTAATTTGTGGCGGTCAGGATATGTGTGTGGCCGACACTAGACAGTGGATTAATTGGGCCAACGAAATCTAACCCCCACTGCTTGAAGGGTTCTTCAACAATGATAGGCCTCAGGGGAAGAGCCACCAGTTGTGGTTTGTCACTGAATAGCTTACACTTCTCACAACTTGCTACCCATTTATAGGCATCTCCAAACATTCTAGGCCAGTAATAGCACCTCCCAATTATTTTGAAAGCAGTCACTGTTAAATAAAAAATGATGGCCGCATGCTTCATTGTGAAATTTTGAAAGTAGTCTCTCATGTTGTTCTTTATCAACACATCTAAGAAATGCCACATCTAAACCATTTTTATATAGAATGTAATAAAAAATAATATACTTTGCAGCTTTGAGCCTAAGATTCCTTTTCTTCTTAGGACTTAAATGTGTCGGGAAATCTTCGTATGTCAGGTAAAATGCTACGTCTGAAAACCATGTGTCTTGCAAACTAACAAAAAGAACCAGGGGTACTTCATCTTTAGGTACTTGCTCAACCATCATTTTTCATAAACCTTGTCCCCAAACTAACTTGGTGGGGCGGATGTCTAGATAAAATTCTTGAATTCTTGCGATCCAAGTAGCTTGGTTGTTCATCCCTATTTCTTGTTGGGTGAGGACATCTTTTGCAGCGGAAGTGGGAACATACATAGTAGAGTGAGAATGCAGGATATAGTACCTGAAGTATTTTACTACCTTTACCATAGCATAGGCCTGTTTCTCCACAAGGGGATAATTCAACTCATGTTTTTTAAGAGGCATGCTCATGAAAGTAATGGGTAATTCCTTTTCTTTATCATTTTTTCACAATAGTATTCTAGACAATGTGTGCTCTGAGGCATAGCAATAAACAATGAAGTCTTTTTTGTAGTCTATATTTATCAAAGTAGGAGTGCATGCTATGGATTTTTTAACATTTTCATATGCCCTCATAGCCTCAATATCCCACTTAAAAGGGTTTTTCTCACTCAGAAGGTTGACCATATGTTTGGCTTTTTCTACAAAATCATGGATGAATCTTTGGAGAAAATTGACCTGCCCAAAAAATGATTTGACACCAGTTCTGTTTGAGGGTAACCCAAGCTGCAGAATAGCCTTTACCCTTTCAGGATCAATTCTCATCCCCTCCTTTGACATGATGTGACCTAACAAATTCCCTTTCGTAACCCCAAAAACAAACTTCTTAGGGTTCATATATATGTCATGTTCCCTACATCTCTGTAGAACTGCTCCTAAATCCTCTAGGTGATTCTTATGTCTTTTGGAAAAGACCATTAAATCATTGAGATAAATCACAATTACCCTATTTATCAAGTGACTGAAAGAAGAATTCATGGCTTGCTGAAAAGTAGCACCTGCATTGATCAACCCAAAGGGCATACGATTATAAGCATACATACCCCATGGTGTGGTAAAGGTCATTTTATATTGATCCTGAACAGATACCTTGATCTGATTGTACCTGTAAAACCTGTCTAACATAGATACCATTTCTAAGCCTACCACGGTCTGCAAAATATGGTCTATGATAGGGAGACTATAATTGTCTTTCAGGCTACTTTGATTCAAGTTTATGAAATTGACACAAATCCTTATTTCTCCGTTCTTTTTCCTTACAGGTACTATGTTTGCAACCCAAGTGGAATGGTGTACATGATAACTGATTTTGGATTGCAACATCTTTTCCACCTCTTTTTTAATTTCTTTGGACACCTTTGGGTTTTAATTTCTTAGCTTTTGTTTGAGAGGTGTAGCCCCAGGTTTAAGAGAAATGTGGTGTTGAAACTTCCCCCCTTTAAAATTATTAAGGTCATGGTAAGACCAAGCAAAAATGTCTTTGTACTCTTTTAACAAGCTAGTGAATCTTTTCTTCTCATCAGGCGTACAACATTTGCCCAAATTTATGAGTTTAGGATCTCTTCCTTCACCTATATCTACCTTCTCAAAATCACCTTGATCAATATTCTCATGAGGGAAGGGTGGTTGTTTAGTTGCATCATGCCTATCATACAAGTTTTCAAGGGAAACGAGCCCCTTGGGGATGCGGTTCCCTTTCAGTTGAACAATTCCTTCATCTATGAATTTACTTGGATCAGGGAAAAATTCATCACAGGTTGAGTGTGACCCTTCAAAGTAGGTTGTGTTGAAACCTTTGACCATCTACAAAAATTTGTCTATTTGTTTATCATCTTGGAAAATCTGCCAATGCTCAGTGTTATCCATAACCCTAGGTCTATAGACTATTTCAATCTTGTAGGAAATTTCTTTGAAGTTTGAATGTGGCAACAAAACTGCCAAAGAATCAGCCCTACTATTTAGGTCCCTAGGAATAGCCTCTATAGAGAAGGCTTCAAATTTCTTGATTTCATCCCAAACCCTATTCCTGTAATGTTTGATCCTTTCAATTTTCACTGAGTATCTTCCCCTTACCTACCACTAATTTTGCATCTCATTTAGCCTTGAGCATTCTTATTCCCGTCTTCTTTTCTTCTTCAATGCCAAGACGGAGTGCCTCATAATCGACAATGTTATTTGTTTTATTAAACTCTAACTTAAATGCCCAAGGAAACATATCTCCTTCTATGGATATCAGCGCTACTCCTACTCCAGAGCCAACAGAAGCACAACTACCATCAAACTCCAAGGACCATAGACCATTGGTTTCCTGTACTATTTCCTCTTCTACATCTGCCACTTAAGAGATCATGTTGTTTCCAAAATCACACTCTTGATAAAGGATCTGAGATTTAGGATCCTCAGATGGAAACACAATATATTTAGATTTTCCTTTAGGTTGTAAGACAATTTTTTTATTTACCATGGGAATAGTATCCTGGGACTAGTTAAGTTTGATTTCACCTCCAAGGTCCCTACAAAATGTCCTACTTAAAAGCATCCCATAACTGGTTGGGATGTCAACAACAAGAATGGTAAACTTGATCTTCTTATTGGGATGGGCTGCAAGGGGCGTCTTTAATCTGACCTACCAATGGGACTTGTTTTGAATCCATGGTGTAACCTTCTCCAAAGTTTGCTGTAGAATTTGAAGAGGGTTGTCCTGATTTAACATAGTTCACAAGTCTTTCTAATTCCTTCGGGTTTATCCTAAGGTATTTTGTAGTGGATACTTTGTCCCAACACTGTGGGGTTGATGGTGAATCACTGTTTTGATAATTTTGATGACCTTTGGTCAATACTATGCATGTGGGGTCCTCAAGAGTTACCAGAATATTACCTCCTAGTTTCAAGTCAGATTCATATTCCATATAATAGTTTTTGAAGCCGCTAGGTAACTAAGGACTTTCTACATCTCCATGTGATTCTTCAGCTAGTTCTTTGTTAACATGCATCTGCATGGATGAAATCATCTCAGGACAAGTGGTACCATCATGATCATCAGTGAGGTGAAAGGTGCACATGTTAGCTCTTCTTTGAGGAACATTTGTTGTTCAAACAAGAGGTAACCTAGGTTCCTATGACTAGGACCAGCTTGATCAATCATTCCCCTAGGAATGTCTCTATATGGGGAAGGAGGATTAACATATCCTTTGGGAAACTGCCTTTTAATTGTAATCACATCATTCACAAGTCTTTGAAACAAAGATTCAGAGGAGGGATCATTTTGTGCATTAGGTATCTGAACAACCTTTCTCCATTTCCCCGTTGTTATTAATTCATCTTCTAGTTCAACAGACATGTCTTGGGCGGCTTGCAAATTAGCTACCCTTTCCCTCCTCAAGTGAAAACCTATGTGAGGCGGCATAGAATTTTGAAAGAAGTCCTTTTGATTTTCAGGGGTAGGTCTTTTCGCTTGAGGGATTTTATGAATGATTTTATTAAATTTTTCTATAAAATCTCTCATCGGCTTATATATCTCTTTTTTTAGTTGAGTAAGTTGTGCCAATAGAGAGTGTTCATCTAACACACTTTTAAAACGATCCTCGAAGGCACTCTTCATACTATCCTAGTTGGTGATATGGCCATTAGGTAAGTGATAGAACCAATCAGTGACTGACTCAGAGAGGGTTTGTACAAAAAGTCTAAAAGCCACATCTTCATGTTGGACAACCAAAATTCCATAGGCTGTGTTGAAAGCGTTGAGGTGATCCCCGGCTTCCATCTTCCCATATCCATAAAATTTGGGTAGGAATTCTCTAGCTCCTTTAGGAAAATTTTGATTTCCACCCAGATTCAGAGGCCCTACTGCAGCTCCCCAAGGTTGTGCCATGACTGTTGTTGGGAAATAGTCACAACATGTGGGGCTTGGATACTAGACAAGGTCAAATCTTGCCACAGGTGGGAAGAAAAGGATATACTGGGTGTAGACGTCCAATAATATTAATATTATTATTAATATTAATTTCCCTTTCTCTTCTAACTATTTAAATTAATTAAATAGTTTCATAGTTGGTATTTATCAATGATCAAATACTATTCCAATGTATTTTATTTAAAATACATTTACCTTGCAAAATCCCCTTTTTAATAAATCTATATTTATTAAAATCCCTCCATATTCCTAATTCTTCTAAACGATGATTTATTCAAATCTAATTTGAATTATAATCTAAACCCTAGCTAGGAACATATTAATCCAACCTAGAGACCTACCCCAAGCCTACCCTATTCCTACTCTACTCCCATCACCTCACTTCCTAAGCATGCTTCCCTACCTAACTGTCCCTTTAATCATACTTAAAGGGTGATTCCTAACCTTTTTAAGGCTAATGGAATGCTCACCCACATGGGAAAATTCTCTCCAAAAAGGTCACCCATTCCTCTTAAATTCTTCATACAAGTTTGTCTCCCACTTGGAATTCTTGAGCCACTAAATATTAAATGCTATCTTTGACTCAAAATTGGCCATCCCCTCAAGTCTATGTGTCCCTTATGTGGCTCTTATGTGGAATCCACATAGATGCCACATCATCCAAGCCCTCTTCTTCTCCTCCAAAATCCTATAAATAGAGGCCTTCTCCTCTTCATTTTTCATCTCTCATATTTGCATTGTTATTATGCTAACATAGCTCTAGATTTCATGTTTTCATTGCTAGTTTCATGTTTTGATGCTTAAATCATTTAGAAGTTACATGCTAGGCTAATGGTTAATGAATCATAGTTTATTTCAATTGTCTTGCATATCATTTTCATAGCTTAGAACATCATCTTGAAGAAGATTACTAGTTCTTCATACTAGCTTCAGATTCAATTGCCTCACAAGAATCTCTCTTCTTTCTTGTCAATCTTGCATTGCATTAGGATCCATTGCATTTTGTGTGTTTGAGAGAGCACACCCACATCCATAAAAATGAGAAAATCAAACAAGTAAAATGGGGTGCTTACTTGTTTTAGCTTAATATGATGTTATTTGGTGTTCTTTGTTGCTTGCTTTCTCTTTCGTATGATTTTGAATTGATTATATGTGTTAACCCACTAATCTTGCATGTTTGAGCTTGCTCCCAATAGGTTGAAGAAATCCTCATACACATTCTGGCATGCTCGATGGGACCCATGTCCCTAAACCTTATCAAAATATCTTTATTCTTATCAAAAACACATTTAGGTTCACAGATAGGCGTCTCCGCTTCTACAGAGGCGGCTCCGACAGACGGGCGGCTCTGCTTGTACACAGGCGGCTCTGCCTGTAAATAGAGACATTGTTACAAAAATATCCATAATTTTTGCATACGGACTCCATTTTTGATGATTCAAAAAGAGTTGGAAAGCTAACTCAGAGACCTTTTCAGATTTGTAAGCTATTAATTCATATTCCACTTCAAAAATTTGGTGCACATGTTCAAAGTTACTCTTTCATTTTCAATTTCAAAAGTTCATATCTTATGCTAATGAAATATTTTTTTTAAGTGAATTATTTGTGCAGATCACCTTTATCACTTTTCAAAGATTTGGAAAGGCTCAAACTCCTAACCAATTGTCTTGTAGAACCACTTACCCAAGACACAACTTCATAAGATTACTCACACTTGTCTTGCAGGTTGCCTTGATTTAAATCGACCAAATGATCGTTCTTGTTAGTATTTAGTTTGATTTTTTTTAGGCACATAGAATAATTAGTAGGATCTTTTTTTCCAATCCAAAACAAGTGTTAGGGGAGTATGCTCTCTTCCCTTTTTGGGAAGATCAAAAACCTAGACGCATTTGCTTTGTGTTAAACAATTAAATCTTTGGGAATAAACAAGCGTGTCTTGCATGTTTGTGGAGAAAATGATACTAGATAGGAGAGTATGCTCTTTTCCCCTTTGTGGGAAAATCAAAAATCCAGACTCCTTTTTGTTTCCAACCCAATTTACTTTTCAAGTTAATCCTTTAGATTGGCCTGCCAGTTGAGGGAAAAATCTCCTGGGAATGACCCACGTGAAAACGAGGTGTAAGCCACACCACTCCAACTCACATTAATCAAATTTACTCTTTGGGGTTAAAGCCTTGGGAGTCGATTGACATTTGAGCTTATACTCGGCTCTCGTCTAACTTAAGTGTGGCCTCATGGTCTCAATCACGTTTACGTGACCAATTTTGTCAAGATGCTCTATGGGGCTATATGCCTAAATCATGCTTGCATGGACATAGAGGATACAATTGAACGGAGAACCTTACTAAACACTCTAAGCATAGAAGCTACCCGATTGACCTCCGAACGGTGATTTATTATAGTGTGAGGGGAGGGAAGAATCTCCCCCCAAGATCCCCATCATATGTGTCCCAAGGTATTGCGTTGCAAAAGAGATCTTCGTAGCACGACAACAATACCTGGAAAAAGGCAAAAACACAGGCGCCCTTCCAGGGGTGACACTGCTGTGTGAGATGAAGGACTACCAAGAAATGGGTCTATAATATTTCATTTGAAGCCAATTCCTTAGGTAGATGCATGCTTGAAGTGTTTGAAGAACATTTAAAAATCCAAAACATGAACAAAATACCCAAAAAACAAATTTGTCAATTGCTTGTCTCCTGCAAGGTTTCTTTGTTCCTTCCAGGACTATTTTTAGACACGTGTCTTCAATAAATGTCAATTATTCCCAAAATCTGAGTCAAGTTATACTTAGCATAGTCAATGCCTTTGATGTATGTTGAAAATCAGTTCTTACCAATAAACAAATTGAGCTAAAAAGTACAAAATCAGTCAGAATCCTACATTGTCATCTCCACATCAACCCACTTCTTCATCATCATCATACTTCTTATCCCAATCAACTCTTCCAAGTAATTGTTATTCTTCTTAATCATTCTAATAATTCCATCCTAAACATCCACAATTGTCCTAATCATCCCTCTAATCCACATCAACATCCTCTTTCTTAATCCACTCTAATCATTCATCTTCGTCCAACCTAATCCAATCATCATTCTTCTAATCCAGTCCACTTGTCAACCTCATATCATTCTATCCAATCCTAATCTAATTCATCCTCCTCTTCATCCAAAACCAATCACACCTTAATTATTGTGTTGTCTTCAAACATCCCCCATCCATCTTTCAAAGTTCATCCATTCTTACTTCAAAATCTTCATTCACTTCCAATTTTCAAAGTATCTTCTACTTTTGGCTTAGGAGCACCATCATAATCCTCAGACTTTAGTCTTGATTATCTTAATTGACCCACATACAACCATAATCAAGATCAAATCACATCAAATCAAACTTCACCTTTCACACCTCTATCAATATTTTTCATCTTAGGTTGAAAGATTTATCAAAAGTGTTTTATAAACCCTCATCATTAGCAAGCATCTATTTGAATCATATTGCTTTGAGAACATCAGTCTATCTCGAGTATTTAATTCTCTTAGTCATATCCTATTTTTCTTGGGATCATCAGTCTATCTCCAAGTAGAAGAAGATATCATCATCCAAATCAATCCTTTGTTTTCACCACCATAGGGTCTTGTTTCACCTAGGTTTGTCTCAAACCTTTAAATCCAAATCCAAATAAAATCAAATCCAACTTTGAGGCTCTTCCCACATATCAAAATCAAATCAAAATCAAATCAAATCAAATCAAATCAAAATCCTTGAGGCCTTGCCCTCTTAAATCAAAACAAAGTCCAAGTATTGCTCCTAAGTCCTAAGTTCGTATTTCATCCATCCTCAAATTTGTCACTTCATCCACTCTTAATCTAAATCTTCATCTGTATCATATTCTAAACCAATTCCAAAACCCCTCATCTAAACATCATGAATATGGATTGGTTTCACAAAATGGTCAAGGAACATCAAGCATATATGTCAAGTCCCATCTCTCAATCCATACCTCCAAATCAACCAACCTATCAACCAAATCCATCTAACTCATACATGCCTCACAATAATCCAACTCCAAACTATTAATATCCCTCATCCCAGCCAACTTACCAAGTCAATTCTATAACTCCACATCCATCTATCATATCCCCATCCATTCTACCTCATCACACTATACCTAATCCTAATCCACCTCCCATTTCTTACCCTTCCTCTACCTTTGACAATGGAAACCCATCTAATTATCCCTCACCCTCATATCTCCCTCATCCATCTTCCATGCCTCCATCTTCTTCCATAGTCATATCCCAAGCTCCACACTTCCAAAATAACACTAACTACATCCCTAATCCAAATCCTCCATCCCCATATCCTCCAACCCATTTTCCAATCCATAATCCTAGTCTTCCAGTTCCCTCAATCCATCACCATAACCCCCATGTTGTTACTAGTCCACCGTCCACTCTATCCTACCTTTCTCCTTCATCCCCTCCATCTTATCCCAATATACCATCTTCTATTCCTACCTACATTAACACAAATCCCCCTCCCCAATCCACCTACACCTCTCAATCGACTTCATATTCCATATCCTGATCCATCCCTCCTCCCCCATCAGTTAGTCAAACTAGTTCACAAGTCACCTCCATGCCTACTTATGTGAACTATCTAGCCATGCCATCTCCTACACCTATTTCTAAACCATCATTCATTCAACCATGTTCGCAATCCACTACTGCACCTTCATGCATAAACTATCCTAGCTCCCCACCATCTACACATGCTAATCCTTCACCTCCAATATGTAAGTCTCCAAGGAGTTTCACAAGGAAGCCATCACAAAATCCATCTTTTAAAGTTGATGAGCCAATTCATATCAGTACCCCATGTGAAGTCATTAGTTATGAGGCTTTTCCATCTCCCACACATATCATTTCCCTTCCAACTTCCATACTTATTAATCCTCTTTGATTTCCTAAGACCATTGAAGTCCCCTCATCCATCCAATCCCCATCCCCATATTCTCCTCCTGCCATTACCCACACCCCATCCAATGAATCTCATAAGTCCACCCATCTTCCCTCTATCCCAATTACAGAATTACCCATCCTTCCATCCCCTCCTTCTGAAGAGTCCATCCATACATCCCCCATCACACCATCCACACCAATCCAATCATGTCAAGATCTTGTCCAAAATCATGTTGAAATATCCATTGATATAAATCAAGATCCTCCCATCAAACTTCCTCCATCTCATAATCCATTTCCATCCACTCTCCCCAATCAAGATCCTTCCATTCCATCTACTCCATGTCAAGTTCCCACCATCCCACTTCCTCTATTACATGACCCATTGTTGTCACCCACTCTACCTCATGTTCCATTGTCATGCACTCCTCCCAATCCAGATCCTGTCATTCTACCTACTCCATCTCAAGATCCATCCCTCCATCCAAATCAATATCATAGCATCCCATCCCCTCCATTTCATGATCTTTTATCACCTCCAATCCAAAATTTCCCACCACCATCACTCTATCCCCTTGGTCCACTTACATTCATCCATGGTGGTCTACTTGAAGCAGAAGAAATAAAACTCATGTCCACCATTTGCACTCCTCCTAATAATGGATCCACATATGGTTCCCTAAGAGAGAAGTATCCTATCTTGGGTCGAATGCTAAAAAAATAGAATTATCAAGGCAAAGGCTTATGCCTAAATGAGAAAGGTACACTAGAGCCCATCTCTGTCAAAAGACATCCACAGTCTTGTGGTCTTGGTTGCACATCTCAAGGCCCTTCATCCCAAAATGTTGGTACAACTAATGCAAATTCCAAGTGTGCTTTCAAACCCACCATTACCTCTTCCCATCGTTCCTCCAAAAAATTTAACGCCATCCCTCCTCCTCTGTCATTGCAACCCAAGACAACCTACCACATTCCTCCTTCATCCTCTCAATCCATTTTGCGTCCCTATGTCCCAAAATCAACCATTGCATATCCTCCACCTACAAAATCCATTTTGGGCCCTTATATCCCAAAATCTCATCCTATATCTTATCCCACATCCTACATTCCCAATCAGGATCAACAAAGGCACATACCCACATGCCCCATCCACCATCCTACCTCCATCTCTCCATCTCATATAGCTTCTCATATCCCTTCCAATTCTACTCACTACAATTTGAATGCCAATTCAAAAATACATAAAGCTAAAGAGCCACGATCTAAAGATTGTCATGTCCACTTCAAATGACATGCTCCAACGAAGACCAATCCAATCAAAAAATGCACTACATCCCGCAGGTCGCAAAGGCCCAACAAAGCAAAATCAAGAACTATGTGGATCCCACAGAAAATAGATGAAATGCATCTGAAAGAAAAATCTAAAATGGTATATGAAGTTGCTAATCCTCCATCTCTACATTCCTCTCCGCCATCACTTAAATCTATTTCAGGTCCTTATGTCCCAAAACTATCTACCATACTTCCTCCATCACATCCACTTCTACCATCCCCTTCAAATCCACTCTTTCCACACTCCTCACAACATGTGCCAATGTTGATCCTGAGCGCATCCCCCCATCCCACTCACTTTCCACCATTTCATCCAAACACTTCCTACCACCATATCCCTTATCCCACATACATCAGCCATCATAACCATCTCATCCATGCCTTTGCATAAGCCACTCATCCAAAATAAGGTTGTACCAACATCTAGGGATCACTCAAATGGGCTCCTATTATCTTGATATTGAACATGATGCTTGATTCATCCCTTCATCTCCTCCTTATCATTCTATCCATAAACTCCCTCCAAAAAAAAAAGGGAAAAAGAGGTCAAAAAAGTCAATCCAAAAAAATAAAAAATAAAATAAGCATCCAATGATGAAAACTTGGCAAACAAGCGCCTTGGAAAAGTACCATGATGAAAACCTGGTAAACAAGCATCATGTGTAATCCCTCCATCCAATTTCTCTTCACACTTGAGGACAAGTTCTTCTATCCACCACTTCATCCCTCCCTTTATACCAGTCGTCTACCATACCTATCATTTTATCCATTTCACCCCCTCCATCCTCCTTTGGATCTTGATAAAATTAAAAAATAAAAAGCTGAACTGTATACATGCTTTTGGACCCCTCTTAGCATCCATTTCTGCATCACCTTTTTCATCCACCTATCATTTTCATTCTCCATTCCATCTGCATCTTTGCCTTCCATTTCCTTTTCACTGTAATTAGCCACAATTGCTTCCTTATCTTGCTTCTGAGCCATTATCCTATCATCCTTACCTATCCACCATCCCATGTTTCATCCCTCTACATCCTTCAATCACCATCTTGTCTTCCACCTACCACTCTTATCGTCATATTGTACCTCATCCTAATGCCTCCTCACACATGACCTATCCTAAGTGGGGGCATTCTAATCCTTGGAGACTTTACCATATCTACCTTTCATCTCCCAGTCCTCTTCTCCCATCCACCTACCATATCCACCTTTCACCTCCCAAACTTTGTCTATCAACACCCCTTCATTTTCTATCCATTCCATCCATCTATCCCCCATCAAATCCATCTATCCATCCTTCATCCTCTAGTATGGGGGCATCCTTTTCCACAAATTTGTTGGATCCCAATCCACTTATTCCCTCTACTCGCAATCCCACTTTCTCTATCCCTTCATTCAATATTACCTATCCATCCATTCCATCCATTTATCTCCCATCTGAGCCATCTCCCCATCTCCACCATTCCTTGGTGCTCCCTTGGCATCAGTCCCAACATCCATCTTCCAATTCCATTCTATCCTTTATTCATTTTTCCAATCCATTTATTCTTCCTTCCTACCCAATTCATTATATTCTATCTATGCATCCAATCCTTTCATATCAATCAAATCACTTTCTTTCTTCCAACATCCATTTATCCTCAAGCACATCCATCTATCTTTGCTTTTTAGCTTGACTGGGGCAACATCATCCGCATCCTCGTCATCCCATCCATCATCTCAAGTGCTTGTGCATCATGAAATTAGTCTCCTGAGCATCTTCTTCTTCTCACTGTATAGTTTAAATGCGCCAAAAATCCAAAAACATTTACAAAATTACAAAAAAAAAAAATTCAAAAAATGCCAAAAATCCAAAAAAAAAATCACAAATTCCAAAAACGTCAAAAAAAATAAAAAATTATTCAAAATATTGCAATAAACCCTTGTTTTTTCCCACACCACTCAGTTTTTTGATTTTCAGTGACGTTTTGACTCTTGCAACTGCGATCATGTTTTTCAACAAATCAGTTTTGCGAACGACTATCCTTGCTCCTCATCCTATTCACAGCTTTTGCCAGTGAATATCTTTTAATCAAATCCAATCCAATCTTTTCCCGTCAGGATGCATCCTTCCGGCGTCAGCTTATCAAATCCTTCATCACATCAATCCTTTTCATGGCAAGAACTTTGGACTGAATGACTGCTTGGTCATGACGCCTTCTTTATTGATCTTATCTTTTTTTTGTCAGTTTAAACCTACTCACCACTACCTCGATCTGCTATATCTTGGTACATTGTGATTGGTGGTTACTGATACATGCATCTTTTTCAGTGTACTTTTGTTTGAGCGTCTAGTCCACACAAAGGAATCTTGTCATCTATGTTTTCTAACACCTGATGCATACCTCCTTTTGCAATATCAAAATCGGATGTGCTCTCCATATTTTTCACACAAATGGATCCCCAAGGCTCGTTAGTTGCATTTAATCTCATAATTACATTTGCATTCTTAGTTACATTTCAGAAGGCTTCTATTTATTACATCCTCTCCATTCCCCCTACCCGTTGCCGCCTTTTTTGAGAAAATCCCACAACACTGACATTGTTGTGTTCTTTTCTCGAGGGGGCACAACCCTGTACCATCGTCGCTTCAGCATGACTTCTAGAAACCCTCTTCCTCTGGGGCAGCTTATTTTTCTTGTCTTTGACACAACATCACTTGCGACACCACGTTAAAGAGGGGAAAAATGTAGACGTCCAAAAATATTAATATTATTATTAATATTAAATTCCTCTTATTCCTCTAACTATTTAATTCAATCAATTAAATAGTTTCATTACTAGTATTTATCAATAATCTAAATCTAGTAGTTTCAGGTGCCTTAGACAAGTATGGGTGATGAAAAACTGGCAACAAGCATCACACATAGTGGACCATTCCATTATCTATCAAAATCTCACTCCCTTCCATCCTCCATCTCCCCTATCGCATCCGCTTCCGCCTGAATCTCGCCAGTATTTTCTGGGTGTTCGCATATCACACACACTAGTCCGAACTGATCCTCCTATCTCATGTCCTGAGCTTTTGTACACAAAATCTTGTATATTTTTGTCCATACGTTGTGCTATCTCCACCCCTGAGATTCATTCTTGTACATATTCTGTCTGGTTTTCTGCTTAGTGTTGCTTGTATATATCTCGTGTCCTCAATTGGTCTTCTGGCAGAACGTGATCCAATTACAATTTTAGAATCCTATGTTTCAGCAAGTTCCTTTTGATGACATCTTGGTTCTGCAGTTTGATCGCAGTGCACCTTTGACCAATCAAATTTACGAATCCCATATTTCTGGAAATGGGTCCTTTGAGGATGCATCCTTCCTCTCATTGACTTAATTCTAGATCATCATCATCTCTAGGTTCTTGTAGGATGTATCCTTCCTCTTGAAACTAATCAATCAGCATACTACACTATCACATGCATAAAATAACAAGATCCAATCAAGTCTTGGCAGGAACCTTTGTACATACTTGCTTGTAATTAATCTTTGTACATTTCAAAATCGCCAAAAATCTAAAAAATAATTCACAAATTCCAAAAATGTCAAAAAAATAAAAAATTCTTCAAAATATTGCAATAAACCCTTGTTTTTTCCCGTATCGCTCATTTTTTTATTTTCAGTGACGTTTTGACTCTTGCAACTGTGATCATGTTTTTCAACAAATCATTTTTGTGATCGACTATCCTTGCTCCTCATCCTGTTCATAGCTTTTGCCAGCGAATATCTTTTAATCAAATCCAATCCAATCTTTGCCCGTCAGGATGCATCCTTCCAGCGTCGGCTTATCAAATCCTTCATCACATCAATCTTGTTCATGACAAGAACTTTGGACTGAATGACTGCTTGGTCATGATGCCTTCTTTATTGATTTTATCTTTTTGTGTCAGTTTAAACCTACTCACCACTACCTCGATCTGCTATATCTTGGTGCATTGTGACTGGTGCCTACTGATACATGCATCTTTTGTAGTGTGCTTTTATTTGAGTGTCTAGTCCATGCAAAGGAATTTTGTCATCTGTGTTTTCTAACACCTAATGCATACCTCCTCTTGCAATATCAAAATCAGATGTGCTCTCAATATTTTTCACACAAATGGATCCCCAATGCTTGTTAGCTGCATTTATTTTCATTTGCATTTGCATTTTTAGTTGCATTCTTAATTGGATTTCAGAAGGCTCCTATTTATTCTCTCCTCTCCCTTCCTCCTTCCTGTTGCGTCCTTTTTTGAGAAAATCCCACAACATTGTCTTTGTTGCATTCTTTTCTTGAGGGGGCACAATCCTGTACTATTGTCACTTTGACACGACTCCTAGAAACCATCTTCCTCTAGGGCAACTTATTTTCTTGGCTTTGATGCAACGTCACTTGCGACGCCACAGCAAAGAGGGGAAAAATTTAGACGTCTAAAAATATTAATATTAATATTAATTTCCCTTTCTCTTCTAACTATTTAAATTAATTAAATAGTTTCATAGTTGGTATTTATCAATGATCAAATACTACTCCAATGTATTTTATTTAAAATACATTTACCTCACAAAATCCCCTTTTTAATAAATCTATATTTATTAAAATCCCTCCATATTCCTAATTCTTCTAAACTATGATTTATTCCAATCTAATTTGAATTATAATCTAAACCCTAGCTAAGAACCTATTAATCCAACCTAGAGACCTACCCTAAGCCTACCCTGTTCCTACTCTACTCCCATCACCTCACTTCCTAAGCATGCTTCCCTACCTAACTGTCCCTTTAATCATACTTAAAGGGTGATTCCTAACCTTTTTAAGGCTAATGGAATGCTCACCCACGTGGGGAAATTCTCTCCAAAAAGGTCACCCATTCCTCTTAAATTCCTCTTACGAGTTTGTCTCCCACTTGGAATTCTTGAGCCCCTAAATATTAAATGCTATCTCTGACTCAAAATTGGCCATCCCCTCAAGCCTATGTGTCCCTTATGTGGCTCTTATGTGGATGCCACATAGATGCCACATCCTCCAAGCCCTCTTCTTCTCCTCCAAAATCCTATAAATAGAGGCCTTCTCCTCTTCATTTTTCATCTCTAATATTTGCATTGTTATTATGCTAACATAGCTCTAGATTTCATGTTTTCATGCTTAAATCATTTATAAGTTACATGCTAGGCTAATGGTTAATGAATCATAGTTTATTTCAATTGTCTTTCATATCATTTTCATAGCTTAGAACATCATCTTGAGGAAGATTTGAGACTAGTTCTTCATACTAGCTCTTGAATCTCTCTTCTTGCTTGTCAATCTTGCATTGCATTGGGATCCATTGCATTTTGTGTGTTTGAGAGAGCACACCCACATCCATCAAAATGAGAAAATCAAACAAGTTAAATAGGGTGCTTACTTGTTTTAGCTTAATCTAATGTTATTTGGTGTTCTTTGTTGCTTGCTTTCTCTTTCATATGATTTTGAATTGATTATATGTCTTAACCCACTAATCTTGCATGTTTGAGCTTGCTCCCAATAGGTTTAAGAACTCCTCATACACACTGGGAGATGTCTTAGGGGGAGAAGATGGTATACTCTTGGCCTTTTTCTTAGGAGTATAGGTTGCAGGAAATTGGAGATTTTGCAACTCTTGAAAGAAAGTGTCAAAGATGCCCGCCCTCCTTTGGTACGTAGTATAAGGTCGGGAATCCAGAATGAAAAGATTTTATGGTCTCTAGGCTACTCTATTCACTATCTCTGCCTCTTGGGAAATGGGTAGGCCTCTTAGCCACTCACCTATGTCTTCCTCCTCTTCTAATACCAAAAGAACTTGTTGATATTACTGATTGTTGTTTCTTGAATTCCAAGCTAGGGTATTTAAATCAGAAATAATTTCCCCTTGTGTATTTTGAAAATTCAAATTAGGCTCCACAACTAGTGGTATTTTCTCTTGATTAGGAAAGATGACAGCAGGAAAAACCATGATTATTCATTAGATTATAATTATTCAACACTGGTTTACTTTGTATCAGATTCCCTAGCGGAGTCGCCAAAAATCTATTAGTAAATAAAATTATCCCTTTCTTATACAATTAATTCTTTACTATATAGCCCATAAGGAAACATCAATCTCATACTAACAGTTGGATCAAATATACATAATATTGACCCTCTGAATTATGGTACAGCTCCTAGATAGATTTTCAATGAATTTTAAAAGATCAAAATTGCATTTGCAAAAACATATTTTTCACCTTAAAGTAAATAAGGCATTCACAACAATTCACATGCAAGTACGTTCCAATCACTATATTGAAAGAAATGTATGGATCCTACGAAGCCCATAGACTTCAATTTACTACACATTCGACAAAATGAAATTGCAACAATTTAGAGACTAAGGCTAAGAAAGATTTAATTCAAGAAAGATTTTTGATAAACTAAAGATACCCCAATAGAGATCAATTCACCAAAATAAACCAACAGATTTATAACAGCAAAATTTTTTCTTACATTGATTTCAGAAAAAGATCTTTAAAGTATATCTCCAGAAAATTCACCCAAAACCAAACTAAAAATATGATCGCTAAGTATTTTTGTCTATTCTATCAACATCATTATCGGTCAATTCAAAGTTTTCTTTGGCTATATATAGCCATCAATTTAAAGCACACAACTTAAAGCCTAGAAAACTCACCCCGACCTTCGGGATGAAAAACTATTTTTAAAACTGAAAGTATTGCTAAAAAAGAGAACGAGAAAAATAATCTAGTAACACTCCGAGATCAGTGGAGCACGATCACGGAGTAGCAGATGAGTTGGAGACCATAGACTGGTCCTTAGAAACATTGGTGGCACGAACGTTCCTCCATTCCTTGTATGCATTAGAAACATTCAGGATAGTGGCATGATGTGGAAGGGTGGTGTGGATGATCCTTTGTTTCAGCACCTTCTTGTCTTTGCACACATGGATAATTTTCCATTTGTGTGACTCCAAATGATCAACACAAACTACGAACATGGCTTCAATGTTTTCCATTGATGTAAAATATTCTGTGGTTAGGTGTTTATTGTCTTTTATGGATGAAACTCCTCTTTCAAATTATTGAGTCATCTCCCTGCATCTCTGATGTTCTGACCAGATTCACTCATCAAAGTGATGTTGAGACACTTCAGGTCCTTCTGCATTATATCTATCAACTCCTTCAACTCATTTGACAAACGGGTAGCTCCCTCATGTCTAACCTTGATGACTAAATTTTTCCATTCAATACTCTTAATGGATACATAGAGGACGTCTTCATCTAAAACTAAAAATGGTTTTTCGGCAAGGAACCTCGTTATCCCATATTTCTCAATCTCATTCATTTGATTCATCACATTGGCCCACTTTTTTTTTTCCTTCTCCCATTCATCCAACTCTGTTAGCATTTTTTAGATTGACACCACAATGATTCCATGCGTTTGAATCAACTAAGTGATATAATCACCTCCACGCTGGATTACACCCTATATCAACTTGATGAACATGTCAACAATGAGTTTTTCCTCTGGATTTGATCCACAGTCTTTCTGACTTTAGGAGAACAAGGGTCAAAAGATTGAGGTGCTTGAGCTAGTGTGATGCAGAGTGAGCAATCAGAAGTCCCAATAGGACTGATTGTCCTTCAAATCTTCAAGTACTAAGAGGTAAGGTGCCTCTACACTTATCACAAGTGCATAAATGACTTGATTCTAGGTTATCACAACCTATTCCCAATAGGGAAACCTAATCACTAGGTTCAACCAAGTCTTCAACAACAACTTCCATAGTTGGCTATTAGGCACATACACTAGAATTACTCAAATTCCCCATAAAGTGACTCCAAGTACTAGGGGTGACCTATGCTCAAAGATCTGGTCTATTTAGGTCCCTAAGACAAGGATCCAATGATCCTACTCCACATGTGTAACTCTTTGGACATAGTTGCTTTGAAATCCCACCTTTTGGCTTGTAGCCTTTTCTAGAAGGATTTTTTACCAAACACAAAATAGTTCCACATAACCCCCCAAACATATTAGAGATCCATAAACCCTTTATGGCCTAATGGATTAGACTTAAGCACCAAAACATGGAAATGAAAGGAAGATAGGATGACACCCAATCTTGACAAGGCAATTAGGCCTAATTAGGTTTGAATTTTCACTACAAGTGCTACTTCCTTGCCAAAAATATCCAAAAAAACACTTGGATCATGTGAGGGCTTACATAAGGACCTTACACACAAATTTAGAGGTCTTGGTGAATCCCCAAAGAAAATTTATGTGGACTGTCCTCAATTGCTTGATTGGTGCACACATGGACATGTATACCTAGGGCATCATGGAAAACCCATCTCCCTACAAGTTACCAAACCCAACCTACATAATAACAAATTACATGGACAATGCTTTAATTCCACCAAGGTGTATTAGATTCCCATGGTGGAATCGAGAAGAAAACACAATTGTTCAATGAAACCCTGATTTAGGGTCTACAAACCAGGAAGCAAGAGTAAAAATTCAATAACTTTCAATGGAAAAAATATTATGACATGAGACCAAGTGAAAAAGGAAGATAATTCAAAGGACCGACTTAATGTGTCAGAATTTCATTCAAATCCTTTTGTACCTGTTCGTACCAATTGACTGTTCACAAATTTGCAGAGAAATGGTTGATCTTTATTGATTTTTAATGCCAAATTACAAAAGTTAGCCTACCACCCGCCTATAAGGGATTTTATAGGAATTCCCAATAGTTACATCCAATTTTTAAACTAACTAGCCATTTGGGAATGGATTTTACATCATTTGACAAAAGTTGTCAAAGTTGCTTGACAACTTTTTAGCAATTTTGCAATATTTTGCAACTTTGCATTCTAAGTGACCAAACTTGGTCCAAAACTAAAAGTTATGATCCCTTATGAACCAAAACCTATAAAAAAATTAAAACATAATAAATTTACCTATTTCTAAGGTTTGGGACACTAGTTGACCAATAGTTGACCAAGGGCTTATGAATGCCAATCTTGGGACTAGGTATTACCAAGATGTGTCCAATATGAAACCTTTATGACCAACATGTCCTATGGACTATTATGGACTTGAGGGAGTCCAGGAATGAAAAAAGGAAGACTGAGTTTGTCTAGGGTGCTCCTTCACCATACTCCCCATGAGGATTTGAACTCAAGCTCCCACTTGAGGTTAACTGATCAAGGGTGATGCCATGTTGTTTGATTTGCTCCTCTGTCATCCAGGTAGCATTAATATTAGGGAGTCATTTCCAGTTGAATAGGTATTGCATATACTTTTGTTTCCTTGTTTTCTTCAGCACCTTGGACTCAATAATTTCTTCCAACTCCACTGGTTTTCTTTGTGGAAGATTTGTTACATAGTCTCGATCTTCCTCGTCTTGTGGATCCTGCACATTTTTTACATTTGAAACACATTTGTAAGGGGTGAGATCTGCAACATTAAATATAGGAGAGATCAATAAGGTAGGGGGAAGATAGATTTCATAAGCATTTTCACCCATCTTATTGATAATGGTGCATGGCCCAAATTTCTTCATGTGTAGCTTTGAGTATTTTC
Source organism: Thuja plicata (assembly GCA_018584345.1). NCBI lineage: Eukaryota > Viridiplantae > Streptophyta > Pinopsida > Cupressales > Cupressaceae > Thuja > Thuja plicata. The sequence continues at coordinate 81,308 of MU224785.1, read as the reverse complement.
CCTTAGGTAGTCTCTCTTTCCTTAGGTATGCCCATACCTTATCTCCAACTTGGAAATGAACCTCTCTTCTTTTCTTATCTGCCTGTGCTTTTTATTTCATGGTGGACTGTTGCAATTTTTCCTTTACTTCTACATGTACTTTGGCAATTATCTTTTCTAAGTCTTCACCTTGTGCACTCACTCTAAAATCTGAAGGTAACTCTACTAAGTCTAGGGGACCCTTGGGGTGTAAGCCATAGACAATTTGGAAAGGTGTTTTTCCTGTAGACTTGTTTAGAGAGTCATTAAAAGAAAATTCTTCTTAGGGAAGAATCATATCCCAAATTTGAGTATATTTTTTTGTCAGGCACCTTAGGAGATTGCCAAGTGACCTATTGATCACCTTTGTTTGCCCATTTGTTTGTGGGTGGTATGCTGAACTATAGGTCAGATTTGTACCTAGTTTCTTGAAAAGTGTCCTTGAAAATTTACATCTGTCTGAGACTATTTTTTGGGGTAAGCCATGGATTCTAACCACTTCTTTGAAGAATAGGTGTGCTATGTGTGAGGCATCATTTGTGCTTTTGCAAGGAACAAAATGCACCATTTTGCTAAACCTGTCAACTATGACAAAAATGCTATCATACCCTTGTTTTGTTCTTGGTAGACCCATTACAAAATCCATGGAGATATACTCCCATGGTCTAATGGGTATAGGCAAAGGATGGTACAAGCCTTGGTTAGTGGACACCCCTTTAGCTTGCTGACAAATGGAACATGATTCAACAAATTTTCAGACATCCTTACCCAATTTTGGCTAAAAATAACTTCTCTTTACCAAGTCTGTTGTCTTGTCTATTCCAAAGTGACCTCCCATGCCACCACAATGATTTTCTCTGACTATATTTGTTCTCATGGAACACTTGGGGATGCATAATTGAGCCCCTTTAAACAAAAGATTATTTTGGATCAAAAATTCACAAAAAATAGTGTGATACCTGCCTGCTAGATTGGTGCACACCTCAAAGGCTTCTCCAAAATCTGGATCCCCTGCATATAAGTGTTTGAGTGAGTCAATGCCCACACTCTGAAGTTGAACTTATTCAATCAATCCAACCCTTCTACTAAGTGCATCAACCACCTTGTTGGCTAGTCCATTTTTGTGCTTTATGTTGAATGTGTAGGCATGCAATTGTTCCATCCATTTTATATGTATAACCCCTAGTTTGTCCTGAGTATTGAAGAAACTCAATGCATGGTTATCAGTGAAAAATATAGACTCCTTTGGAAGCAAGTAATGCCTCCATTTTTTAAGTTCTGGGACCATGGCATATAACTCCAAATCATAAGTAGAGTATTTTTATTTGCATCATTTAATTTTTTAGAAAAAATGCCACAGCCTTACCTTCTTGGCTTATAACAGCACCTATTGCCCAATTTCTTGCATCTATCTCCACAACAAACATTTTGTTGAAATCAAGTAGGGTTAGGATTGGATATTGGGATACCCTATTCTTGAGGTATTGGAAAGCATCACTAGCCTCTTTAGTCTATACAAACTTAATCTTTTTACCACCTTTAATAGTGTCCAACATAGGTGCACACACATGACTGAAATTTTTAATAAATTTTCTATAAAAAGTGGCAAGACCATGAAAAATTCTAACATCACCTTGGTTCTTTGGTGGAGGCCAGTTGACAATTTGTTCAACCTTTTCAGGGTCCATTTTTAGGGTACCTTGTGAGATGACAAACCCTAGGAACACAAGTTCCTTCTTCATAAACATAAACTTCTCCAAGTTAATCACTAACTTGTGCCAATTAAGTCTCCTCAAAACCTGTTCCACATGTTCAAGATGTTCTTCTCTGCTATGACTATAAATCAGTATGTCATCAAGATATATTACAATAAACTTTCCAATAAAATCAATGAAAATCTCATTCATGAGCCTCATGAATGTGCTTGGGGAATTGCTTAACCCAAAAGGCATGAAAAGCCATTCAAAAAGGCCTTCAGTTGTTTTAAATGCAGTCTTCCATTCATCCACTGGCTTTATTCTGATTTGGTGATATCTTGATTTCAAGTCTATCATGGTGAAGTAACAAGCATTGCCTAACTGATCAAGTAGGTCTTCCATTCTTGGAATGGGAATTCAATATCTTATAGTGATTTTTTTATGTCCCTACTATCTATACATAACCTCCACTTGCCATCTTTCTTGGGTGTTAGGACTGATGGGACAACACATGGGCTAAGGCTCTTTTGAATTAGTCCTCTTTCAAGCAACTCACTGATTTGTCTTGCAATCTCTGCATTTTGAGTGGGGTTTATTTTATAAGGTGCCTTACTGGTTAAAGAGGAGCCATGTATCAGATCTATTTGATGGCTAATGTCTCTTAAGGGAGGGAGGCTTGAGGTTTGGTCATTGTCCGTGATATCACTATATTTATCCAACAGTTCCTTAACTTCTTTTGGTATGGGGTCCTTATCATCACATCTTATGCTATCCTTGGGTTTAGATATCAGTACAAAACCTTTAGTCTGAGGTTCTTTTAATACTTATAGCATTTCCTTTTCCCCTAAGGTGATAACAGTAGGTTCTTTCTTTGTTTTAGCATCAAGCAGGGGATTCATGGTAAAAGTTTCCCCATTCTTGGTGATGGAGTAGGTGTTCTTCCTACAATGATGTGTGGCATCCACATCATATTTCCAAGGTATACCTAGTAATATGTGGGAAGCATCCATTTCTACTATAGCACAATGTACTTTATCTTTGAAATATGCTATAGAAAATTCTACCCATGCTTGTTTAGTTACTAGAGTTTGTTGACCTTTGGTCAACCAAGAGACATGGTAGGGAAAGGGTGCGGTTTCTTAGGTAGATTTAGTTTTTGGACCATTTCAAAAGATACAAAATTTTCAGTTGAACCAGAATCTATCAGTATATTACATACCTTTCCATGACATTTGATTTTTCTCCTAAAGAGGTTCTTCTTTTGAGGTGGTTCTTGGCTTTGTGGTACTTGTAGAAAAACCTGCCTCATCATCAAGCATGCTCCTTCCTCTGGTTCAAGATCCCTTGGATTGGTGTTGTCCTCTTGTTTATCTTCTTGAATGAGTTGGGTCCTTCTCTCCCCTTAATTTTTTTTATTCCTTTTCTTAGGGCATCTTCCTGCATGGTGTCCAAGTTGGTTGCAGTAGTAACATTGCAAAGGTCCATTACCTCTCCCTCTTCCTCTATTGAAGGGTCTCCTTCCTCTGAAGTTCCCTCTGAAATTTGATTCACTTTTTTATCTGTCTCGTTGGCCTTGGTCAAGGGTCTTGCTGCTACTTCCACTGTATTGTCCTCTATTCCAAGAGGTGCCCCTTCCTCTAAAACTCTTTCCACCATCATAGCTCTTTCCTTTTCCAAAGTCTTGTTTTCTTTTCCATTTCTCCTCTACCTTGATTGCCATCTGATAACATTTGTTAACTGATGTAGGGATATGTAGGCTTAGTTCTTCTTGAATGGACACCTTGAGACCATTCATGTACCTTGCTAGCTTTTCTTCCTCATTCTCTACTACATTAGTCTTTATGCATAGTCTTAGGAACTCCTCAGTGTATGAGCCTACATCCATGTATTTCTATTTTTGGTTTTTTTTTCCTTCTATGGAGTTGTACCCCATAATCTTCAGGTACATATGTCTCCTTTATGAATGCTATCATCTTGTTCCATGAAGTGATCATGCTTCTACCATTCTTCACCCTCTCTATTTGGATGAAATTCCACCAAGTTAGGGCTGCTCTCTTCAACTTGGTCTTTTCCATCTTTACTCTCTATTTCTCAGAGATGTCTTCACATTCAAAGAATCTTGTTAAGGCCTCAATCCAATCTAAGGCTAGGTTTGCATTCATCTTTTCATTGAAAGTTGGTAAGTCCAACTTCTCCTCCATGGTTCTTCTCCCCATAGAATTTAGGGCATCTATGAGGGGTCTTGGTCTGCAGGGATGTTCTCATTCTGATCAAGAGTGTCATCTTCCTCTTCACTCCCTTCTTCCCCATCAGACGTATCTTCTCTTCACCTCTACCTTGTTCTCAAGTTCTTGAAGCCTCCTAGTCAGGGCTGTATTCGCCACCTTATGTTCTCTCACTATCCTTGCAAGTTCCATGTTTGTAACCCTTGCAGGGATTTCTTCATCCTCAGGAGTAGACATATCTCTAATACCACTTGAAGCAGAGTGGGAAATCATAAGTCCCAATAGGGCTGATTTTCCATCAAATATTCAAGTACTAGGAGGTAAGGTGCCTCTACACTTATCACAAGTGCATAAATGACTTGATTCTAGGTTATCACAACCTATTCCCAACAAGGAAACCTAATCACTAGGTTCAAGCAAGTCTTCAATACCAACTTCCTATAGTTGGCTATTAGGCACATACACTAGAATTACTCAAATTCCCCATAAAGTGACTCCAAGGACCAAGAGTGACCTATGCTCAAAGATCTAGTCTATTTAGGTCCCTAAGACAAGGATCATCTTAGTTCTTTTTCTTTTTGACATATGAAATACTCTTGGTGAGATTTCTCTATTTGTCCCAAACACTGATCAAGCAAGATACAAAATGATAGAAATGGGGTTTTTAAACCCCCTACACTTTGAGCTCCATAAACTCGGGTGGGAATACCCTTCTGACTTAGAAAAATTAAATCACAAAATCACTCTAGTAGGTATGAATGGAATTACAGGGATTAACCTTTTCAACATTTATTTGACAAATCAAAACATTATGACAAGGTTCAATTTTATGATGATAGTCACCTATTTCAATGAAACACAGACCAGTGCTTTGTCCTAGGGTATGGAGTCACTATGAATATTCATAACCAATTGCTCATGAATAAGAACTTAAAACAACTACAGATCTGAAATGAAAATAGATACACCTTACATACCAACCTTCACATACATGATAAAGTAATTCATAAAATTCATTAGATACTCTGAACCTTATTGAAATAACCCTATGGTAATTTTATTCTTTCCTTGAAAGAACCCTAAGACAATTCCTAAATCTGCCTAACAGACACATAAATTGAACATTCAATTTAAATAAAACTTAGGACATAATAATGAAGACAAGTACTCAGTCATAAGTTTCAGAACTGTTGATGGATTCCATTTGTATTCATATCAAAAATTAATTACATCCAACAATAAGATTTCAAAACCCTACTTCAAATACATTGGTCTTAAACCAAAGTTTATACAATTTCAACTTGTACTTCCAAAATGAAAAAATTGACTATCCTTTTCCCAGTAGTCTTGGAATCCTTTTATAACTAAGGATGCAACAAGCTACAGACTACATGGGAAAGATTTACAAAATATTTGCAACAACTTTTACAACTGTCAGAAAAACCAAATTTAAAATAGAACATGGGTGGCACAATGTATGTGAAGTCTGAACAAAATTTGTTGTTGCACTTGAAAATATCTCTCTTATCCTTTTAGCTTCGCTTCCCACCTGTTCACCTCCTTGGCGGTGGGCCAATCAAAAGTCTTCTCCTGCTCCAACTTAGTAACAAATTCTGTCCACCTGGCATCTATGGTTGTTCTGGCCTCAGAAACAAACTTTGTCATATCTATTTCAACCTTAAAAAGGTTATCAATCAATTCATTACAACATTCTGCATCAGTATTCTTTTCCAATCACTATTTCATTTCCTCATCCTTGCATATTCCATCAAATTCTTCTTTCTAGTTTGATTGTGGTTTTAACACACATGATTCATCATAAATTTTTGAAACTAATGGAGGGCACTAATCACCAAATAATTGCAATTTGTTATCTATTAGCTTAGCTTTTCCATTGAAGAAAGCATAAGTATCATTCACTTCATTAATCATCTCATTAGTATCTGTGATTTTTTCAAGAAAATCATCATTGTATAACATTGTTGTCTTCAATTTATCCATTACCCTATTTCTTCCTGACCAAGTTTTGAAGGTAGGCTCCAGAAATGTCATGGCTTCAGCAGCTGTCTTTGAGGCTTCCTGTAGTGAGCCATATAGTGTATACACTATTTCAGTATTTTTCTTCAAAACATCATTCCAATGTTGTAGTATAGGCAATACAATAGACATAACATTATTATTTTGTCCCTATGATAGCTCCTTAGATTGGCCTTCTACCAGTGCTGAGTCCTCCTTTGCTTCTATTGCAGCATCTATTTCATCTTTTGATACTTCCTACGGGGCTGTATTTTTCTTGCTTTCTTCCAATTCTTCCTTTAATTTGGCTATTTTCTCCTCTAGGGTGTGGTTATGAATCACAACTTCTTCATGTTTCTTGGCCAGAGCCATCATTTGACCAAAAGTTGTTTCATATCTTTTGGACAAGTCATCCACTTTTGCCAAGTTCATAAATGACACTTGGGTCATAAGTTGGGCTATCTCGGTATCACTTGTGTTCTCTAGGTTCCAAATCATTTTATCTGCCCTCATTTCCTCCCTTATAGTCATAACCAAAGGCTTCTGTGCAGCAGGGGCCAAGGACCAAATGGCTAAAGTCTTAGACTTAGGATCAAATCCTAATCCTTTCAACACCTCATCTATTTCAAATTCTATTTTCACCAAAGGGTCTTCTTGCCTTCTAATTTGATCAATAATGAAAGTGGATTGCAAGTCCCAATCAGGCATTAACAACACCCCACTATTCTATACCAATAATATGGTATGCTCCACAGTAATCAATTCACTCTCAGGATCATAATCCTAGAGTGTCTTTACAATCTCCTCATTCTTTTCCTCTTGTCCTTCACCTATGATCAAGCTTTTCCTCAAAGCCTTTTGTTTTAACTTGATTAAGAAATTTTTGAATTCTTCAGATTTTATGAGTTCATCATCCTTGATGAATTCAGTTGCCATCATTACTCTCTCATCAATTTCTGGAAACAGGATCATCTGATTATCTCCATGGCCTTCATCTTGAGGCTCTTTCTTCCATTGCCTTTTCAATTTCCTAAAGTATTTTCCATGCTTTGCTATCACAGCTTTGGCCAAGATTTTTCTATCTTGCACCATCTTGTGCTTTGTTTTTTGTTTCTTCTTAGGTGTTTCTCTAGTAGAAGTAGCTTCTTCACCAACCTCTTCTTCTTCTTGATGTTCTTCTTCTTGTTGTTCCAAATGTTCCTGATCATGTAGTGCAACAGAAAAAGGGGATCCGCAGGATTGTGCATCCTCAGCACTGAACTGTGGTATTTGTGCCATTAAAGTGTCATATGACTTCAACATTTCTTCCATTCTTTGCAAGTATGGACTATCAGGGAAAATATCAGAAAATGTTTTGTCATATTCATTCCACTCTTTTTCAGCCTTCAAAAGATCCTTCCATTTTATTCTTCTCTCTTGGACCTCAACTCTATCCAACATGTTCCTCACAAAATATTCATCATCTAATGGCCCATGATCTCTGATTGGTACCTAGGAAACCATAGTTTTCAAAGCTATCTTTATGAACTGTTCTGGGACACAAAATCTAGCAACTATTGTGGACATCCTATATTGTTTTACGAAATCATTGATCAAATAAAAAACTCTCTTCCCAATAGATAAATCAAACCCCGCCCATAACCTAGGAATAAAATTAACCCTTATATGTCCTTCTAAGAATTCTTTATCTAACCAGGTGATTTTCCAAATGAATTCTAGAAATGCAACCCTAGGAGGAACAAATTTGGGGATAACATGAGGTGGTTGTGAACAACCATATACCCTTATAACAGTGAATTGGTCAAAGAAGAAAAAGTCACCCCAATTATGAGTAGTTGGTCATTTTTGAACAAAATGCCAAGGTTTTAAAATCCTTCTAACCTCAATCAGTAACCTCTCCCTATCCACTCCCAATAAATCAAAAATTGGATCCACAATCCAATTACAAAAACATACAAAAGATGAGTTCACAGAAGCACTGTCCCATACCTGGGTCCACCTTTGGATTGGCATACTGAAACCATATTCTGAGGTAAACAACTCCAGCTCTTTATCCATGGATACCTTGTTGTCATAAAGAATCATAAACATTAGATGTGAGTAATGTTTAAAAGTTGGTACAGGAACATTTGACTGTATATCTACTAGTGCAGTATGTATAGCTTCAACTATGTACCCCACATAATAATAATCTGAATTGACCTCTAGGTGCTGGATATTCATGGCCATCATAAGAAGGTCTGGAGCAATAGTAGAATCTCTGTCAAAACCTAAAACTCTGCTTAGCCCATACACTGTGCATTTCACATAATGGTGGAAAAGGGACAGGTCAAAAGGTGGTTGAACATTATCTGGGATTATCACCAGATTTCTATCTACCCTGGGCATGAATCTGGGCATCTCATACTTCTTGATCAATTTCTCCCTCTTTTGTAATCTTCATGTATCTTTTCCAAGTCAATTTCTGTGCATAATGCACCAGTGATTCCAAAGACCTCTGCTACTGATCTTCTATTTATATACACTAGGGCTTCTTTGTTCTTCTTTCTAATTACCCTAGCTACCGGGCAATAATTCTTAGCTAATCCTTTTATAAGGTCTATATCAATATAGACATTAGGCATAATTAATTTTTCCATATTCAATTCCCAATGATTGCTAATAGGAACTGCTTTAACCCTATTATTCCATAAATAATGGAAAAGAGTATTACCAGAGAAATTGGGAGTAATAGGATTTCTGCACTAGCACCATCTATCATTCCATTCATCCCAATTGGTGTTTTTTGCATTTAACATTCCAGGCAACAATTCAAATTCTTTGACATATTTCTTCCCTGCAACTTTCTTCTTCTCAGACCCCTGCGAGGCTGCACTGGTAGTAGCTTGACTCATCTTCTCTCTTAGAATGCAATCTCAAGAAATGAAATTTGTTGCTTTCTGATAAATTCTCAAAGGCAGAAATGAGAGTTGTATAGAAAACAAACTCAATCATTCATATTTATATCCATCAAATCGGCATCTTGTCCACTTGAATACAAATTCTCGCACTTGTAGTGTCATATAGTCATCTTCATGAAACTAATGTATCCATTTAATTCACATTGTTTCATCCTTGCTAGAACAGAGTACGCAGTTCTTCCCTTTTTGTATTCATAAGCCAGGAATGAGCCACTTGTCAAAGTTTTTCTCACTCATTGTACGAGACTTGTATTCAAAAATGTCCTTGCAAGTGAGCGATAAGACGTTTCCCTACAACTTGTCACACACTTGCAGTCTCTCTTTATCTGGACTTAGATCTTTCATGACTGAGCGATGACCTAAATAGCAGTTTGATCATTTACTAGTCACACACTGACTATCCCTTTATCAGTTACATTTACACCTACACGAGTGAGCGGTAGCACACTTCCTTTTATCAGTCACGGACTTGCTGCTTAAAATTTCACTTTCTTCAAACCCGCGCAAGTGAGTGAGTACAAATCCATTTCTCAATCTTTCCTTGGTTGCGCACTCGCTAACCTCTAGCTCATCATGTTTGAATATGAGCAAGTGAGCGATGATTAGAACCAATCATGAATTATTTCCTCTCGCACACTCGCCATGCCCTTTTAATCTATTCTTTTATCTTTGCGAGTGAGCGATGATCCATTTCTTATAGCATATTTTAACCTGTCACTCACTCGCACTATAAAATACATCAGCCCAATACTATCAGAGAGTGAGCGATGATCTATATTATCCACAGTCGTGTACTCGCGCATTGAAGTTCTTTATGAGAAAACCTTCCGCGAGTGAGTGAGTACCTTCAACAATCCTTCACAGTTCATCAATCGCATACTCACTGACCTTTTCTGACTTGACTTTCTTCATTAGCAACTGAGCGACAACTTGCCTTTTTTCCTCATTGTGCACTCGCGAGCTCAAAAATTTAGAAAATAAATCACCAGTGAGTGAACGATAACAAACTTGATCTTTTAGTCACGTACTCACACACCTCAGAACCTTGAAAGCTTCTAGCATGACTGAGCAACAAGAACCACTTAATCATTAAAATATACTGCATCGCCTACTCGCATAACAAAAAACACATTAGTCAAAACCTCAGCGAGTGAGAGATATTTTTAACTCGACTTCCTTGTGCACTCACGCAGAAAAATACATGAATCAAAACCTTCAATGAGTGAATGACCGACTTGAATTCATAATGCTTTCTCAGTTGCGAACCTAAAAGCTCATGACATAAAACAACCGCGACTGCACGATATAAGCTTTCAATAAGACAATTTGATGACTTTAACCAATATTGTGATCTTTTGACATGAAAAGACACAGATTTTGAACAAGAATACGTGGGAACAAGGCCAATGTTTGAAATTTGAACATTTTCAATATACGGTGCTAACAGATCCAATGATCCTACTCCACATGTGCAACTCTTTGGACATAGTTTCTTTGAAATCCCACCTTTTGGCTTGTATCCTTTTCTAGAAGGATTTTTGACTTAACACAAAATAGTTACACATAACCCCCCAAACAGATCAAAGATCCAGATACCCTTTATGGCCTAAGGGATTAGACTTAAGCACCAAAACATGTAAATGAAAGGAAGACAAGATGACACCCAATCTTGACAAGGTAATTAGACCTAATTAGGTCTGAATTTGCACTAAAAATGCTACTTCCTTGCAAAAATATCCAAACCAACACTTGGATCATGTGAGGGCATACATAGGGACCTTACACATTGATTTAGAGGTCTTGGTGAATCCCCAAAGGAAAGTTATGTGGACTGTCCTCAATCGCTTGATTGGTGCACACATGGACATGTACACCTAGGGCATCATGGCAAACCCATCTCCCTTTAAGTTACCAAACCCAACTTGCATAATCTCAAATTACATGGAAAATTCTTGAATTCCACCAAGGGGCATTAGATTCCCATGGTGGAATCGAGAAGAAAACACAATTGTTCAATGGAACCCTGATTTAGGGCCTACAAACCAAGCAACAAGAGTAAAAATTCAATAAATTTCAATGGACAGAAGATTATGACATGAGACCAAGTGAAAAAGGAAGATAATTCACAGGAACAACTTAATGTGTCATACTTTCATTCAAATCCTTTTGTACATGTCCGTACCAATTGACTATTCACAAATTTACAAAGAAATGGTTGATCTTTATTGATTTTTAATGCCAAATTACAAAAGTTAGCCTACCACCCACCTATAAGGGATTTTTTAGGAATTCCCAATGATTACATCCAATTTTTAAACTAAGTAGCCATTTGGGAATGGTTTTTACATCATTTTACAAAAGTTGTGAAAGTTGCTTGACAACTTTTTAGCAATTTTGCAATATTTTGCAACTTTGCATTCTAAGTGACCAAACTTGGTCCAAAACTAAAAGTTATGATCCCTTATGGACCAAAACCTATAAAAACATGAAAATATAATAAATTTACCTATTTCTAAGGTTTGGGACACTATTTGACCAATAGTTGACCAAGGGCTTATGAATGTCAATCTTGGGACTAGGTCTTACAAAGATGTGTCCAATATGAAACCTTTATGACCAACATGTCCTATGGGCTATTATGGAATTGAGGGAGTCCAAGAATGCCAAAAGGAAGAATTATTTTGTCTAGGGTTCTCTTGCACCATAGTGGTAGGGGGTTGGGAGGCCGTATTTCCTATATCAAATCTACCAATTTCTTTATTGTAGCCTTCAACTCCTTATCCTTTTCATCTTTGAAAGTCCTGTAAAGCATCTTTTTGGTAGATTTTTCCAAGTTTTTTTCATCTGCTGCCCTAGTTGCAACACATGGGTCTATCTTTTCAGCTATAAAATCATCATTTTCTGACATCCTTATCTTCCTTAGGAAATGCTCGCTCAACAACCCAACACCTTGTTTTTCATCTATATCAATCATAGACTCAGTTATTATCCTTTTTGGTTTCACCGTAGTGCCCAAGCATTTGCTAACCCCATCCTCCACAGTTAGAGTGATGGGAAACACATTACTTTTATTTTTGATCAATATTTCCATCCATTTGAGCGTGAGAGGTGGTGTTAGTAGAGGTGTGTTCATTATAACAGCTATGGAATCCCCGGTATCAGACTGGCCAATTTTTAACACCTTGTCCTCTTTAGATTGAGGACTTTGAGCATTCTTATCTGATATTGGACTATCTATTTCATCCAGATTGATTACTTTGTTTTCCTTAGCTACCATGATGTCCTTTCTTTGGATCTAGTTCTTGTAACTCGCACGGATGGGGCGATACAGGAAACTGTTTCTCAGCCTTGAGCTTGTGAGTTATTTTATTTTTAATTTTGGAGGAACCTGCAATAGAAACATCAATGTTAGATGGGGGAATAGGATTTTTAACAGGGAAAGAAAGGGCAGATCTCCATGTGTTGTGCCTCTTTTGCACAGGAGGCCTTTTCTCATTAATCCACTTCTTAGTTCTTTTGATCACACTGAGAGTTTTGATGTGTATGTTGTCTCTTTCATCAATACCCCAGTCTATTTCAGGAAAATGTGTTCCCCTGAATTTGGTTTCAAACTGATCATCAATTATCTCTTCATCTTCCTCTTCTTCTATCCTTGTGATATCAAGGTATATTCTTAGTGTAACAACTTGGCTGAGAGTGAATCTTGACTACTCCCTTCTTCTTACCTAAAATTCATCTGTGCATTTTTCCCAGTAATCTTCCATTTTAGGAATATGTTGAAATTTAGTAGGAAAATTAAAGTGTTTGGCTCCATAACCCTTGCTGTCAAAATCTTTCCTAGCCTCAAAGGTTTTCAGATTTAACTTGTTCAATTCTAATTCAAGGTTGAGGGCATCCGAGGATGTTTTACATGTGTAGAACTTGAGCTCAATGGGAAAGCTTGAATTTTATCGACCCTTCCTATCTTTCACACCCTTATGCACATGAGACAATTGACGGCCTACTTTGGTTATGACATGGCTATCTAGAGCATACCTTGGGAGCCTGAATGGATGACCTTCAAATCCTCTGATCCTTATGTAAGTGAATCTCCTGAATTGGATAAAGAAACTCCCATAAGTGTTAATGAATTTTTTATCTTCTTCTGGCATTCTTTGTTTAGTGTTCCCTTGCAACTCATAGACCAACCTACCAGAAAAGATTATGTTTACTCTCATGAAATTGTCAATGTAAAACTCCCTCTGCAAATGAGGATAATAGTCGTATACCTTCATATTTGGAATAGGCAATTCATGAAAAAGGCATTTCCATTCCCTGGTCCATGCCAGCACATATAATAAATATGAGGACATGTGAAAACCACTCCTTCCTGAGAATTTTTCTAGTTGATGATGAAGTTCATCTACAATAGTGTCAGCCCAGTCAATGAATTTTTGGCTGCCTAGGGTTATCTAAATGTAAAATTACATCGAATCTTTCCAAAAATATGCGTGTTGGTTCGCCTTAACTATGTTGATTAATATGACTAATTCTCCAACCTTTGGTTTAAAGTGGTCTATAGTCAGAGGTTTAGGCAGCCTAGACCCTCCTCTTTGTGCTTTCATCAGCCAATGTTGTGCGATTTCATTCTTATAAACTTGTCGCTGGGTTGAGAAAATAAATTGAGAAGAGGTAGTAGTCCATCCCTCATAGGGATCTTTTTTAGGAATACCCATTGTTGTTTGAATCACATCCTTGGTTATAAAAAACTAATGGGCTCCCATCTATCTTCTTGATGCACTTCTCCTCCCTACTATAATGCTTGGCACATTCTACAATCAACTCAGGGCACATAGTTGCTTTGGGAAATGTAGCAGCTTCTGCCAGCCCACTTTGAATTACTCTCTCTATCATTGAACCTAGGACTGGAATTTTTATTTTGTTCCTAATTTCTTCCAATGCCCCTGAACATATGGATGTGTCGTCACACTCTGACAGGGAACTAATTAGAAATAAGTACGCCCAAAATTTGGGAGTGAAGGCTTAATGGTGAACCAAGAAAATGATACAAAGAAAGAAGAACAGAGAAAGCAGAGAAGCTCTACAGGTTTTTTTTTACTACAAAATTAGAACAACTTCAACTTGAATTAGGAGCACCAGGGAAAGACAACTAACCTATTTGTTCACACAATTTCCCTAAGCTCTGAGAAAGAAGGTGATACCTCATCTTTTCTAATACTTCTACCTCCTCTAGAAGAGTTTTTACCATGATAGAAAACAAAGTTAAATGTCACCCATTTATTTACTAGCTCTTCGCAAGATTGTGGGAGATTTGGAATTAATGATAAATTGTCGGCAAAAGATTTTAATTAATTATGAAAATAGGTTCACTTGATCGCTGCATTAACTACCATACTTCCCCATGAGTGAAATGACATTTAAACATCACTTCTCATGATGATCATATCTGAGCCATGCATAGATGCCACATTCTCTGATAGCTATAATTTCTATGACATCAATGTCACATCACCATCATCCTTTCATCCTCTCAGCTTGATAGCATCCTTTGAACAATGAACTCTGAACCGAGCAAGTTCAAAAGTTGAGTTCAATTTGAGACAACACACAACTACCCCTTGGCATGTTTAAAAAGATAAAATGAGCAGCAAGATTTTTTTTTAAAAAAAATCACTAAAATATAAAGCAAGTTGTAAGGTGTAGTTGAACCTTGAACTTTGCACTAGGCTAGTTCAAGGTTCAATTTCAATGGACAGACAAGCTTTGCAAAACATGTCGCTTAGTTTACATGAAAATGACAAAAGAAAAACATACCGCAGGGTGTTATTGAACCTTGAACCTTGAACTAGGCTAGTTCAAGATTCAAGTTCAACCGATAGGAGGAACATGCAAAGGACGGGAAATAACCATACCGAAGCTAGCTCAAAAAATATTTAAAGAGGATTTTTGAAATAAATTAGTTGATGATCAACAAGCAAAAATCAGGGGTAACATACACCTATGGATATATTTATTCTATCTCAACTATGTTAGTGCAGCACAAAAATGAAAGTTTTGAACAACCTGTAGCATTCTTCAGTCAAAGGCTTAAAGACTATGAGCTCAAGTTTTCATTTGTAGAGAAACATGTGTTTGTTGTTATAAGGAGCTTGAAAAAATTGATGCACATGTTGTCTAATAATAAAATTATTTTAATGGTTTCTCATCTAAGCATGAAGGAATTCCTCTTGAGTAAGGACTTAAGTGATAAGAGGGTCGGCTGGGTAACTAAAGTAATGGAATACGATGTGTAGATCAAGGTCACCAAGCTGGTTAGAAGAAAATGGTTGTGAAAACAACTTGTTGATGTTGATGGCAACAAGGAATAAGGTGGACAAGAGGTTTTTGTGGTTTTACAAGGTGAGGAACAAGTTCTTTCAGCTTTTGTCACTAATTAGGTACAACAAATGATTCATTTTATGCATACTGGTGAATGTCTTTAGGGCTTAGATAGAGCCAAGAGGAGGTATTTTACATTTTATTCCATTCCTTTTTTTTTTAATGGTTTTCTTTTCATAAAATATTTTAATGGTATTTTACTTAGATGCATTAACATTGACCAAATGGATGAAATGTTGCACAAATTCCATAATGGGTCAGTTGGAGGTCAATTTTTACCTAGAGAAACAACTCTCAAGGTAATTAAGGGTGGCCATTATTGGCTTAATCTATTGAAGGAGGTACACTTATGGGTTAGGAAATGCAGGGAGTGTGCATTATTTGTTGGGAAAGAGAAATTGGCAGCTTTTGTTTTTCATCCTATTTAGGTTGAGAAACCCTTCATGAGGTGGGGGTTAGATATAATTGGAGTTATAAATCCTCCATCCAGTGTTGGACACAAGTGGGTTCTCACAACCCTGGACTATTTCACCAAGTGGACTAAGGTAGTGGCAATTAAATAGGAAAATGAAAGTGGTGTCTTGGGTTTTTATGAAGAAATAATTACCTGGTTTGGACTCCCTGAATCTATCATCTAAGATAATGATTTAGCCTTTGTCAATTTTGGAATTTCTGGTCGAGTTGTAAAGAATGGTATTGATCTAAATATGTTTGATAATTATTATCTGCAAGGCAATGGCCAAGTGAAATCCACAAATAAAACTTGATTATAATTATCAAGAAAACTATGTAAGATAACCAACTTGTCTGGCATGTACTTAGCTAAGATCAACCTTGTGGGATAATCAAATCACTCAAAAAAGGTCAATAGGGAATTCACCTTTTAGAATTGTTTATGGTAGGGAGGCTTAGTTACCTGTCTCACTTGAGCTTCCAGCTCTTGACTTGGCCAATCAGCTCAATATGTTAGAGGAGGTACCAATGACTATGAGGCTAACTCAGTTGATTAAGATGGAGGAAGCTAGAGTTGAGACCTTAAGAAAAATTTAATACCATCAAGCACGGATGAAGAGTTTGTTCGACTAAAGGGCATCTCCAAGAGTTTTTCTAGAGGGTGACATAGTGTTGAAATGGGATTAACATAAAAGAAAACCTAGAAATCATTCCAAGTTTGACGCATTCTGGAGCGGGCCCTATATTATCTCAGAACATAAACACCATAATGTGTTTCAACAGTCAAGGTTGGATGGAAAAATGGAGTGAATCCCAGTCAATGGGATTCAACTCACGCATTTCTTCTGAGGTAGGATTTATCCTTGTACATACTAGAGTAATTCATAATTGGTAAATATGTGCTATGGCACAATATATTAGTTGCAGTTTTCATTTTCTCTAAGTGTTGATTACACATTTAATTTAGTTATTTCTAAAATAGAAACTATTGTAATGAACTACAATTGCATGAGATAATCATCCATCATATGAAATAGTGAATACATGTATCCACTCTTACACATCATACATACCCCTCATATAACTCTAATTAACTAAAAAAATTTCTAGGAAGATATACTTTTTTTCATCTTATATCCATCGAGTCAACATATATCATTCATGATAGTGAGTCTTTTAGTTCACTGTCATAAGCCATACGCATGTACCAGATGGATTAGGAGAGTTTTTGGTGTTGAAGTGAGTTTTTGATTAAGGTAACATCAGGTTTTGAAGGGACCCCGAAACCCTTTAACAAAGATATAAAAGATAAGCATAAAAGACCAAAACAACATCATTCTGTTAGAGAAGACAAAAAACCAAAAAAGGGCTTAACCCCATAGTACACAAAAAAGTTCATAACATATCAAAAAGATAGACTCAGATAAACTTCCAGCAAAACAGCTGTGACAAAAACTCCCAGCAACCAAAATAGTCCAGCAAAATGTATCACTTCTCAGCTACATCCATCTGTTCTTCCATGATCTGGATTTCTTCCATCTTAGATTCCATGTTCTAGATAGAGTCTCGCAGATTTGTGATGTCTTTAATTTTCACCTCATATCTCTTTCTGGTGCTTGATCTAGTTCTGGAACCCGGGCCTGAAGTTTGAGCTTCTTGTTTTCCATCTTCCTCCTGCTTTACTCTATCATTATAATTCCCTTCCAGTAGGGTATGCAACACTTTCAGATTATCCACACAATTTTGCATTCCTTTTTTGATGATTGTAGTCAACTTTCTCAGCATCACATTGTTGTTGTTTGTCTTCTCAGTAATATTTTCATCCTTTTGTCAATCATAGTACTTAAATTTTCTTCTAGAGTAGAATTACTATTGTTTACCTTTTCAAAAACATATTTCCCTTGTTGGTACATAGCCGCATCATTTTGCACTTTATCCACAATCTCCTCTAGCATAGAGTTTCTATCTTCAAGGTCCTTGAATTTGTCCTAAATCTCCTTCATATCATCTTGCATCCATTTATCAATGTTATACCCATACATTTCTTTGTTTCTTTCTGCTTGGAGGAAAGAGATATAAACAACTCTTTTAACTTTGAAGTCTTTGTCCCAGAGTTCTTCTAGGCTCCTCTGGTTCTATTCTTTCTTCTAATCTTCTTCACCAATCAGACTCTCAAGGGGGGTGGAGTTGATTTCACAGTAGTTATACTCCTTTTGGACCTCCTCCTCAAGGTCATCATCATTTTTGTCTTTGTGGGCCTTTTCGGTTTCATCATTTACAACCGTTTCCTCCTCCTTATTATCAATCTTACCCTTTTCATTTTCATTCTCCTCAATATTCCGAGAATCCATATTCATCCTCTTCTCCATAGACTCTTGGATATTATGCTCTTCTTTATCATCATTATTTTTATGTTGGTCATCAATATAGGTATCCACCAGATTATCAATCTTTTCAGTTATTTCTTCCAGGATAGTGTTGTCCATCTTCTAGGTATCCTCAATTTCCCCTTTCTCGCCCCTAGGCTCAGTAATAATAGGGATATTCATCTTGAGCTCTTCTTTGTTACTCTATTCCGCAATGAAACCCTCATCTTCAGAAGACTCCACTTCTTTCTCATCTTCCATTCTCATGCCTTCAATGTCATCATAGATTGACAATGTGATATCTGCTTCAACAGGGCCTTTGTGGCTTTTTTAATTAGAAGCTTTACTTGTTTTCTTGCCTGTAGACATCTCCAAATTCTTGCATTTCATGTTGTCAATTTTCATTGGAATCGGGTCAGGAATGTGATTTTTAAAATAATTCGTAATCATAAGGATTAACCCCTCATGCAGAACAGGGGAAGATTTAACTTTGTGATCTATTATACTCTAATTAAGTGAACTTAACAAATAATAGGGGAAAGAAACCCTAATCTCATTCTGGAAATTATTTACAAGCATGAAGTGGTGGTTATATACCTTAGAATACATGTTGTCAAGATTGAAATACTCCATGATCACTCTGATGACAAACACCCAAATGCGCTTGATATTGGATAGCATAACATAATCCTAATCACCTTTGACAAGCATAGCTCATTCCTCATCTATCTTTGGGAATGTTTGTAGGCTTTATTACCCTCTTTCTTATCTTTGTAAAATTGCATTCCCTCCAAAGGGATACCAGTTATTTCAACAAGAAGGTCTAAAGTTAGGGTAAGGGATTTACCCAGAATGTTCACTTTCCCATTCTCCCAACCTACCACAAATGCCTTTGTAACCTCCTTATTATTTCCATCAAGATGTTTGAGGTATCTTTTCACTTTTCCCTTTTTGAGATTTCTCCAAACTTCTTTTTGTTTCCTCCATTTGTAGATAACCGGTTCTTCTCTTTTTAGGTCACCACCCATATCTTCATTGTCCTCCATTTTTTTATACTCACTATCAATCTTTGACTCCTTAATAGAATTCAACATACTGTGCAGACAAAGCTTCAAATGATCAGATTATTTCTTGATACCCCAAAAATATTTCGACGGCTTAAAATCATAATTTTTATGACACTTCACCTTCGTCGTACCCCAAATCCATATCGCATTAAAAAATATGATTAATATTGTTAATATCACCTGCCTTGTTATTAACTCTGTCATAATTGAGTAATGAATTTAGTTCATCATTAATCTTCGCAGCTCCATGCCACTTGCAAGTGACATCATTTTTAACTCCAAGATTAGAAAGGCCATCCACCACTTGGTTAGTTTCTCAAAAATTATGGGTGACATGGAAAGTAGTGAATTTCAAAGCCACAACCTTAATTTTATCAATAATTTGCTTGATTTTCCAAGAATCCTTGCTAATACCTTTGATATTATTAATAATATTTAGGAAGTCACCCTCTAGCTAGACTTTCTTACATTCTAGCTCTTTTAGCAATAGAATCACATTAAGGGCAGCCATTGCTTCATCTCTGTGATTTTATTGAACTCCCAGAGGGGCAGCAGCAGCGCCAAAATAGATACCATTCTAATCTCTTATAATGCCTCCACCTCCAGCCATACTCGGATTTCCTTTCGCCACCCCATTAAAATTAGCTTTGACCTAGTCCTTTGGAGGAGAAATCCAGGAAGCCATAGCTCTGTGAGATTTGGACTTAGGTTCAGGAATTATGACTTACCTATCAATATTCATCACACTTTCTTTAGATTCAAAATTTGAGGAAAGAAAATTTTCTTCCAGCGCCCGACATATTTGATTTCCAATAGCTTCAGGGTAGGACTATTTCTCTCTGAAGATTCTATTGTTTCATTCTTTCCAGATTCCCCAGCATAAGTGTGGGGGTATTAAGGACCAGAAATCTTTAGCAATGATATTCTGAGGTGGATAGCTCCATTGAGTAACAAAATCCTGCCAAAGAAGAGGGAAGAACAAACACAAATTCCATTTCCTAAAGATAATTTCCCAAACCTTGCGGGGAAAGGGATAGTGGAGAATAAGATGATCACAAGATTCAGAATGATCCAAGCAAAGAACACATCTATTCACAATATAGAAACCCCTTTTAGCAAGTTTGTCAAGGGTTAGCGGTTTATTTTGAATTAAAAGTCAATAAAAGAAATTAATTTTAGGAATGAGATTTTTGTACCACACATAGGAGCAAAGAGGTCTCTCCTCTCTTTTAGTGAAAAGATTGATAGCAGAGGCCACCGTGTACTTGCCATCAGGTCTAGAGTCCCACACAATAGAGTCCTAGATGTTATCTTTTATATGCCAAGTTTGCAACTCATGCTGGAGGGAAATGAATCTGCTATCAATTTCTCCAAGATTCCTCCATTTTTTTTCCTGCCAGTAATCATTAGCTTTAGTACCTATAGTTGCTTTGCACCTCTCACTTGCCTATTTCCACTCTTGATTATTAGAAAGAGGCACTTTATGGATCCATTCATCATCCCAGAACTCAATTCTCTTTCCATCCCCCAGCTTCCATCTATTTCCTTTGATAATCAGATCTTTAGTCGATCTTATACTATTCTAGATGTGAGATCCATTAATACTAATATCTTCAGTAATATAATCTTCCAAGGAATTATAATTGAATAGGTATTTATTTCTGATAATACTATTCCATTCTTTCTGATCTCTGTGGATTCTCCAAAGTCATTTAGCCAAAAGGGCTTTATTGACACTTTTTATAGTTCTTAGACCAAGACCTCCTAGCTTTTTAGGCTTGCAGACTTTATCCCACGCCACAAGACTAAGCCTTTTCTTCTCTTCAACCCCCGAACAGAGAAATATTTTCTGGATTTTCTCAATTTTAGAAGCGATTTTGTGAGGAATTTTAAATAGGCTCATAGCATAAAAAAGAATATTTTGAAGAGTTGATTTCAGTAATTGAATTTTCCCAGAATTTCTCAGAAGGGCCCCTTTCTAGCCAGCAAGCTTTTTGTTAAATTTTTCTATAATAGTATTCCAAAAACTTTCTGGGGGTTTGGAACAAAGAGGTAAGCCCAAGTAAGAGGAGAGAATTTTCTCAATAGTGCAGCCTAAGATAGTTGACATATTTTTCTGTCTTTCCACCGGAGTATTTATAAAAAATATTGAGCTCTTAGACTAATTGACAAGTTGACCAGTAGCTGCAATATAAATAGAAAGGGCATTCTTCAATTTTTTGGCTTCTTTAACAGTGGCCTCCCCCATTATAAGAGTATCATCCACAAATTTCTCATGAGAGCAGGTGGTTCTTGTTGAAGACGTCTAGATGCCAATTAATTCACCTTTTTCCACCATTTTATTTATGTACCTTCCTAAGCATTCTGCAAGAATAGAAAACATAATAGGAGAAATGGGATATCCTTGTCTCAGGCCTTGAGAAGGTCTAAAAAATTTAGAAAACCCCCCATTAACAATGACCAAGGAGGAAACCGTTGAAACCAATTGCATTATTACTTTAATAACACCTTATGAAAACCAAAAGAAGACAGAACCTTTTCAAGGAATTTCCAAGAAAATCTTTCGTATGCCTTAGAAAGATCCATTTTCATCATAAACCCTTGTTTTTTTGTCATTTCCAAAGAATGGATATTCTCATGAGCCACAATTATGGAATCTAGAATTTGTCTTCCAGGGACAAAACCATTCTGCTGGGGGGAAATAATATTCAGAATAAACTAAAGCAGTCTGGTAATAATCAATTTTGATATAATCGTGTACAAAGAGTTACACAAGCTAATAGGTCTAAAAGCATCAATAGTGTTAGCTCCCAGCTTTTTGGGAATGAGGACCAAAAAGGTAGCATTGAGTTCCCTAAGGAGGCATTTAGTGCCAAAGAATTCTTTGATAGCATCATCCACATCTTTTTCAAGGATATACCAAAAATGTTGAAAGAACAACACGGGGAAACCATCAGGGCTGGGAGATTTCTCCCCTTCAAAAGAAAAATACTGTGTTCCTTATCTCCTTATTTGAAGGAATAGCTTGGAGAAGTTTGTTAGTTGGAGCATCAACCAAGAGGGGGATGGCAGAGAGAATTTCTTCTTGGTCAAACCTATTCAAATTAGTTTCCTTTGACAGTAGCTTTGAGAAATATCTTTACATTTATGTTCTGATTTCTTCCTCCTTCCTAATAGTCTTTTCTTTAGATAGAAAATTTGCAATCATGTTGGTAGCTTTATGTTTCATAGCTGTCATGTGAAAAAATATAGTATTTGTATCCCCATCCTAGAGCCATAGAGCTCTAGATCTTTGTCTCCAAAAATATTCTTCCCTTGTAATAATATTATGATAATTTATTATCAGAGTGTTTTCCATAGTTTTGCTTTCCTCTGAGAGACCTTCATTCTGGATTTTATCTTGGATTTCCTTTATTTTGATCTGTAATCTTCCTTTCATTTGGAAAATATCTCCAAAAACTTCCTTGTTCCAAATTTTAAGTTTCTTTTTAATTCTATTCAACTTCTTAGCAGTTCTATACATAGCTCCCCCATCTAAAGTATAGTTCCACCATTCTTCAATATTTTCTTTTAATTTAGGATGAGCTATCCACATTCTTTCAAATCTGAAAGGGATATTATTTTTACAACTGATTTTCTTAGCATTTAGAGAAATAGGAAAGTGATTAGACCCTATACAAAATTCAGAAGAAAGAGAACAAGAGTACCTTGAAATCCAATCTTGGGATAAAAGGGCTCTATCTAATTTGACCTGGATCAAATCATTCCCAGTACGTCAATTTGACCAAGTGTAATCAATTCCTTCCAAGTCAATATATAATAAAGCTTCATCATTGATGTACTCCACAAGATTAGTTCTGCTATCTAATTGAGAAGGGATTCCGCCCTTTTTATCCTCATTTTAAAAAGGAGTATTAAAATCTCCCATGATCATCCAGCTTGCTTCATGAAACTTATTACAAATTTCTCTCAGTCTTTGCATATACTTCTGTCTTCCTTTTCTAGTATTGGGAGCATAAATATTGATAAGGTTCCATGAGAAATTATCCTTCAGATAAATAACCTTAGCCAGTAAAATATTCTTCTCACTAAAAATAAAGGTGCAATCAACAGTCTTTTTGTTCCAAAATATGACAATGCCTCAAGAAGCTCCATCTGAGTCAACACCTATACTACTATAATCTTTAAACACATGTATTTTTCAACTTTGTCTTTGGGCATTTTAGTTTCTTGAATAAGTAAAATATCTGGTTTAGCATATCTTACCAGATTCTTAAGGACATCATGTTTATGGGGGCTATTAAGCCCTCCAATATTCCAAGAAATAACTTTCATTTAAAGGGTTGGAGAGCATATCTCAGGAATGGTTCTTTTCCTACCATCCACTATGTTCTATTTTGCAACCTGCTCCCATGTTTTTTTTATTTATGCCCTTCCTATTTTTTTTTTAGGGGTTCCCACATCAGCCTTCTATTTTCCTCTTGTCTAAACTCCCCCTTGATTTTGATTCTCTTTTTTTTTACTGATTCATTCAGATTGTTGTAGTTTTGATTTCCTTTTTTGCCTAAATTTTTATTAGAGTTCTTTTTTTCCTTTATCTTTGTCCATGGAACTTCTTCACTTTTTGCTGAGATCATATATGATGCGGGAGCATCTTGGGTGTAAGGGCAATCTTGCATCACCCAAAAATATGTTTTTTTCTATTCAATAAGGGCTATTTTGTACAAAGCTGCTATTTTTGGAAACTTACTATTTTTAGTAAGTTGGTCATTTGAACTCAGAA
>MU224785.1:3903-20411 GCA_018584345.1 Thuja plicata | reverse complement strand
TCCACCGTATAAGTTTGACATTCTATGTGGGGAGTCTCTTCTGCCATTGTTCAACTTAGTCCCTAGCCTTGGACTATTTTCATGGGCTGCATCTCTAAGTCATATTCCTGGAGGATGGCCATCCATTTCCCTCGCCTCTCACCCAACTCACTCTGCATCAACAGAGATTTGACAGCCTGGTCCGGGATGATAGCATGCACTTTGCTCCGGAGAATATAATGCCAGAATTTCTTCACGGTGCGAACTAGAGCAAAGGCCTGTTTCTCTAGTGATGAATACCGGACTTCGGCATTCTTAAAGGGGGAACTCATGAAAGCAATTGGTCTCTCCTCCCCTTTAACCTTTTGGGTAAGTACTGCCGCGGCAGAATGCGGCGAAGCAAACGAGTAGATGTAAAATGGAAGGGAATAGTCCAGACTAGCCAGGACTAGTGCCTCCGTTATGGTCTGTTTGATCTGGGTGTACGCCCACTTTGCTTCAGAACTCCACTCCATTTTGGTATCCTTTTTCATCATTTCATTGAGTGGTTTGACTATTTCTGCGAATCCCGTGATGAATCGTCGTACGAAGTTGATTTTTCTGAAGAAGGATCGCATTTCTTTCTTGCTACCAGGCATCTGTAAGTTCAGTAATGCTTCGAATCTATCAGGGTCTATGGATATACCCTTCTCAGAGATGATATGCCCGAGCAACTTCCCCTCAGTGACCCCGAATATACACTTCTTGGGGTTGAGGGATATTCCATACCGATAACATCTCTCACAGATTTGAGCGAGGTGGGCGGCGTGATCATGCTTGTCCCAAGAGAAGACGGTCAAATCATCCATGTAGATGATTATGCATCGATTTACAAGGCCCTTGAACGCAATATCCATAGCCTTTTGAAAAGTAGCCCCTACATTGATCAAACCGAAGGGTATTCTTCTATACGCAAACGTTCCCCACTTGGTGGTAAATGCTGTTTTCTCTCTATCCTCATATTTGATCATGACCTGGTTGTATCTTGAATATCCATCCAAGAACGACATCATCTGAGATCCGTTTACTATCTGCAGCACCTCATCTAAGGAGGGGAGAGGGTGATTATCCTTTTTAGATGCCTTGTTCAAATTTTGGAAATCCACGTAAAGGTGGATCTCACCGTTCTTCTTCCTGACTGGGACTAGGTTGGCAACCCATGTAGTATGCCAGATTGGAAAGATTATTCGGACTGACAATAGTTTTTCTACCTCTTGACGGATCAGAGGCTCTATCAGGGGGTTGACCGGTCTTTGCTTTTGCTGAAAGGGCTTAGCGTCTGGCTTCAGAGGAATAGTGTGGGTCATGATGGATGTGTCATACGTCTTTAAATCTTCATATCCCCAGGCAATTACATCAATGTATTCTTGGAGAACCATGAGAATCTTCTCCTTTTCCTCAGGGGAGCAGGAGGTACCAATGTGGATGATCTTTTCTTCACCAGGCTGGCCGATGTTAACTTTCTCAAACTTTCCTCCTTCAAGGGAGGATGACACCTTCTCACGAGCCCGAGGGTCTGAGTTGAAGATTCATTCCAATGCAACCATCCCCTTAGGGATAGTGTTGGTAGGCAGGTCTATGATCCCATCATCTTCGCCACCCTGCCCAGTGTCATCATGGTCTCGTTCTTCCACTATCTGATCCTCAAAAACACCAACATTGGCCATGAAGGCCAGGATATGTTGATCGTCCTCAAACACCTGAAAGTGAGTAACATTATCTGGAATGGAGGGGGTGGGGACCATCTCAACTGAAAATCTTCAGAGTCGTGAGCCGACCATCGGCTCAAATGTGCTGGCAGAAATAGCTAGGGCATCCAGGACATAGTTCCGTCGCCGGGGAATAAGGTCAATGCCAAAGGCATCGAAATCTTCAATAAGGCTCCAAGCCCGGTTGAAGTATGCGGCCAGCCTCTTGTCATGACATGTGTATTGACTCTGGACTTGTTTAACAACCAACTCTAAATCACCCAGAGCTCAGAGGTGGGTGATACCTTTCCTTAGTACGAATAGGAGCCCAAGGACCAAGGCCCCATACTCTGTGACATTGTTTGTACAGTTAAACTGCAGCCTGTAGGACACAAGGAAGGATTTCCCCCGCGGGTTGATTAATTCTACCCTGGCCCCACAGCCCTGTTTGGATCGGGACCCATCAAACTTAAGGGTCCATAAGTCATTGTTTGTAATCTGGGGCTGGGGACGGGGAGTTCCCTTTGGATTATTGCTGGGAGACTTGGAGATTTTCTCCCAGACTACTGACGTGAAAGTAGGATTTATCTCCGGAGGCATTTCGATTTGTGATTCCCGGGGGGACGGCACCACAGGAGTGCATCCCGCAGAAGTACTGGGTCCCGGGGGATTAGTTGTATGTTCACTCCGAAAGATATCAAGTTGCCAGGTAGCGATCGATAGGCATGGCTCACACTCGTGCTCTGAATGTTTTTGGTAATGTAGTTGGCACCAAGTGCCGGACAAGAGTGTGGCAAGGGTCTCTGTGGGGCCCTGAGAGTTGACTTCAACTCTTACCTTTTCTTCTAATTCTTGTGCTCTTTGCAACACTACGGGATCCTCTCCGGGGATGAAATCGAATGTTAAGATTTCAAGAGGTCGGTACACCCCCAGAGAAGATTTGGAGAAAAGGACTTCGTTGACCTTCCCAACTTCGGTGAGGGCCTGTTTCATCTGAGGTTCACTTTCGACCGGATCTAATTGGACTCTCCTTCCCATGGAAGCCATAAGTGGGTGAAGTCGGTCAAAAAGTATCCATTTAAGGACTTAGACCAATTCTGACTTAGTAACATCCCGTAAGTCTCTGGGATGTCCACCACTTGGATGTCGATGATGCTGGCTATCCTGGGGTCTTGGATAAGATTTATCCGGACGTTCTTTAATTCCCCCACCATTTTTACAGCAGTCTTATCCAGTTGGATCACTGCGCCATTAGACGGGGTGGGGTGGAGTCCGAGCTTCTGATAGATGGACAAGGGAATGATGTTACCCGAAGCTCTGGAATCTACAAGGCAGTTATATATATTTTTGTCGTAAATGTTCAGGCCTAGCAGGAAGGGAGGATCCTCATTATTTCCCTGGAAGACAGCCGCATTAGCATCTTTGAATGAGACAATCTTGGGTGGGCGGCTAACTACTTTCGGGTTCCCTAAGAGCTTCAGAAGGGACTTCTTCTGCTCAGGAAAATTTAACCAAACCTCCATCAAGGTCATGGAGGTGGTGGTCTGCTCTAACGCCTTCATGATGTCAAATCTTCCTCTCGGGAACTGGTGATTTTCCTCCGTAAGATCTTTTGCTTGGTTAGAGCTAGGACCTTTTGGAGGGACGGGTCGATCAGTCACATTACTCTGGGGAGAAGGAGTATCTTTGGTAGGAGGTATAGGCGTGTAAGCTGGTCCTTTACCCGCCTGGCTCCGGGTGTTGTATGGAGCCCGTGGGTTGGTAAAGGCATTGGTCTCAAAGGGCATAATGGATTCATCAAAGAATCCTTGTAGTTTGGATTCTTCATCTTCCCCGGAAGTACCAAAGAAGATGGTATCACAGGTGAAGGCACTATGGGTTTTCTCTTGGATAGGGGGCTCCGAGGGAGCGGTATCATGCGATTGCTGCCTGTCCAGCTGGGAGATCATTATGACTTTCTCCAAAGTGGCACAATTCACCTCATTGTGCGAACCCGTATCGTGCAGCTGACACCAATTAGTCATAGGCTGGAAGTCTATGACTGGTGTGAAATGGGATGGTCCAGCACCATTGTGGTTGGTGTTTTGGTTCAGAGGTGGGCCTCCGGTGTTAGCGTTATTACTCCACTGTTGTTGGTTGGGCTTAGGCCCGTTGTTGAAGTTTTTTCCCCCAGCGTTGTTGTTTTGTTGGCCAGAGAAGATATTTCCCCTTTGGGAATTTGAGTTTTGGGGCATGTAGGACCCAGCCTTCAGTTGACCCATGTCCATGGTCAAGGTGGACAGCATTCGTCGGAGGGACTCAACCTCGGCGGTCAACTGAGTGTTAGTGTCACAATGGGATGGCTGTTGCTGTTGTTGGCTTCCCAGGAAGGTAGCAGGATTAACCGGTGTCGAGGGCGGCAATCCTCCAGCCGTAGACGACTGGAAGAAGGGCACTCCAGACGGTTGTGTCTGAGTCTGTTGTGTCAGCTGTGGCTGGTTCCAAGGGAAGACTTCCAGACCTGGCGTTATCTAGGTCTGGGAGGGGTAAACATATCGTACCTATTGGTCTATCAAGGGTGGCGGGGGATTCACCGCCATCAAGGGGGCACCTATTGCCAGATTGGGATTGTAACCCCCAGCATAAGTAGTTCCGCCGGGGATCATATTGAAAGGTGTGTTCTGTCCAATCCCGTCCGGGGATTTGTTGAGACCGCGGGACAACTCTAGGGCTAGGTTGTAGACTTTTGCCAAGGTATCCTAGTCACCTGGGGTGGTTGTTCTCTAGAGGAGGGTGGCAACGAAAGGGTCCATTACGTTGAGATAGGTCTATATAGTAACGTCTGGCGATGGGACAAAAGGGCCTGTGCACCTCTTCAGGGCACGCTAGAACCTATGGTTGAATACTACAAGAGGTTCATTGGGTTCCTTTCTGATGGAGATGAACTGGCTATGGGACCAGGCTGGGTCCACATGCACGCGAAAGGCAGCCAAGAAGGCATCCTCCATATCCTGCCAAGTGTTGATGGAGTTGGAGGGAAAGTTTAAGTACCAGTTCAACTCGCTTTGTCCTAGGGACAAGGGGAACATGCGGGTCACAACATCCTCATACTGGATCCGGTGTCAATTCATGGCATCTTTGTATGCTTGTAAATGTTCTTCTGCGGTCCGTGAGCCTAAGTGCTCATATCGCAGGCAAATCTTCTCCGGGTGGGAGGGTAAGTCGTTGATTGCGCCTGAAAAAGTGCCCATTGGGGACCCAGTGTTTCCAAAATATGCAGCCATTGGGGGAACTATATGTTGGGTAGTTTGGGTACTAGTTCCCGGGACCGTCTGGGGAGTTTGAATATTCAAGGGTATGGTAGACCCCCAGACAACAGTGGCTGGTAGGACTTTCGAAGTCCACTTCTTTCGAGTAGGAGGCTCGAGTTTGACAAACCTTCCGGGATTCGGGGCAGACCTAAGGATTCTTTCAAATTTAGCTGGGGAAAAGGACCCAATCCCACTAAAATCTTGTCTCCTAAAACTACAACTCGGGGAACCCTCAGGAGGTGTAAAATCAAAATCTTGGGAGGGGGATGAGTTCATGCCCTCCTTCTAGCGCCAGTTTCTGTTGACGGGGTTTTGTTGATCGGGTCCGCCAACAGTCATAAGTTGTCACCGAGTTCTGGGAAAATTGGCCAACTCCGCCTGCAAAGGTTGTCCGGGGGAAATAAATCCTCCCGGCCTTCAAGCACCTGGGTGTCAGGTCACGACGGTGCGGGGCTTGGTTGGGAGAGGTAACTATTTTCGAGGGGGATAGCTAGTTACTTCAACTCATTCTTCCAGAGATTCGGTACAGTAAGAGTTTCCCAGAGCATTCTACACTTAGAAAATAAAATGAAAAAGATCCTACAGGGTTAGAAATGTTTATCTAACTACAGTCATGCTGAAATGTCTGGAACATCAACAATACTTTAAAAGAATACACTAAATATCAAAGAAATACACAACCATCAGTTAGCATTTTATCAGTAGCGGAAATAAAGAGGTCGTTAATCTACTTTAACATATCACAGTAAAGGACATACAGAACATTAAAGCATGAAATACCATTAACTCAGAAGTAGCGACGCTAACAACATCATTGCCAAGAATCCTTCCTTCATCATTAATATTTAGTCCAGCAAGCACTGGTGTGTGATACAATGGTGGCTCCAGGGGAGCATCTAACTACCAAGAATAGAACAATGGAGCATTGAGCTCTACAACTAAAACCAGAAATCACTTTACTATTTCTTATGGACAACAAAATCATCAATTTCGCCGACCCTTGGAAATGGGTCGATTTGCCTATTTATACAATTCTTAAACCCTGACCCTATTTCACTGTGCTTCAATAAAATATAATATCTGGGGGCCGGTACTACCTGCGCCACCCTACAAAAGACCTGGAGACAGAATAGGTCTGCCATGTCAGAAGAAGAAGACAAGAATATACATCGGAAGAATCAGCCTCGGGAAGAGGGCCAGAGAAGAGAAAGTAGAAAGTAGGTCCCCTAGGGACCGAGGCTACATGCCTTATAAATGGGAAATGCGCTGCCCTGTCTCCAATATGCCAAGTGTACCTTTGAACAGCGCCTCGAGAAGACCACCCTGTCAGAAACCAACTGTCGAGCCAATGCCTCTTGATGTGGCCAACTACCTTCTGACAGTCTTTATTAAGCACCTCTGAAAGTGACCGATCAGCCTCGGGGACCGGGACACAGATCATTTTAAAGAATACAAAATTTTGGATCCGAGACTCCGGGATCTGGGAACTTACATCCCCAAAAGAATAAAGAATACTTAATACTCAAGTTTCCCCGGTTCCCGGAGAACGCTCAAGGCTGCTTATTATCGTTGAAGGCCTGAAGGAGGCAGAAAATACCATCCTCGTCAATCTTTCTTAGGCTGGCCCTTCTGTGCCTGGCCACATCAACTAGTTCCCCCAGGTCTGGAATATTATTTCTGAACTCATCTGCCATCCTTGTGGAGTCATGGCCTTTAAGCACCATTTCGGTAAGTTTTGTCATTTGGGCCCCATCTATCCCCTCCGGGGATTGATACTGAGATGCCATCATTTCATCAAAATTCCCCAAAATTGACTCCTCTGGGGTATAAGTATCTGTACTAAGGGGATCAACCCCGGAAGCTTTTATTACAAATGACTTGTATAAATTAGAAGAATACTTCACTGTATTTACCTTTTCATGCAAGGACTCTACCAGTTGCTTGGTTACCTCCAATGTGAGGTCCAGTCTGGAGTGCTGAGCCCTTATGAAATCAAATGATTCCTCACCCAGAATTCTGGATTCAGAAATTATGTCTTCCCCCAGGGTGAGGAGCTCTTCGAGCTCTACCTTCCATGCCTGGTAATTCTTGACGTCACTCTCCCATTGCTCAATCAGTGCTTCTACCTGGTGAATAACCTGCCGGGCCGTATATAAATTTGGGAGAGTGGACGCTAGGAAACGCCGGGTGTTTCCTATATGTAGAGCAACCCATTCGTCTGCTGCTTGGGCCTTCTTTTTCATTACTCGCAGGGAGTCTATGTCGCTTTGCGGTAATTCCTCTGATGTGGAGGTCTGTGGAGGAGCGACGTTGAGGGGTCTGGCCAGCTCAGTAAGAAACCGTATAAGGTTTTCATTCTTCTCCTTCTCCGCTTTGAGCCTCTTGGCCTCCTTTTCATATCGGGCCTCCACTGCCCTTGCTTCCTCCTTTAGCAGGTCTACTTCGCCCTGCTTTCCCCTTTTACACAGGGATACCTCTGCGATATTGTAATCTGCGGGGTCCGCGGTCGCTTCATCGACGTCTGGGGGAGGCGTTGCCACTACTGCAATTTCTTCTCTGCCTGGCCTATTCCGAAGGGTATGAACTGTCTGAGCCTTCTTTTCTTTTGGCGGGGCCTGAGCTAAGGCCATCATTTCGGCTAGGGAGAGAGGGACTGTCAGAGCGGATTAGGATTTTTTTTTTCTGTTTTCTGCCATCCATAGAGGTGGGAGAGGTGGCCTTCCTGCCAGAGTTTGTTCTTCAGATTCTCTCCTGGTGTCTGGTGGCGGCTGCTCCTTTTCAGCATATACTTCCTCTGTTCCTCTCCCTGCCAGTACTTCTTCTGCAGCAATCTCCTTTTCAATTTCTATCTCCTTATCCTGGTCCTGGATGTCAATTGATGTGTCTGGACCCTGGTCGACTTCCTCGGGGATTTCTTCTTCATGCTGCTCTTCTTCTTCTCCCTCATCTGTTGGCAATAGGGGAGGTATCAGGCTGAGATTCAGATTTTGGGCCGTTGTGATAACCTGCCCAAAGGTTGCCCCCGGGAGTGGCCTTGGGAACGCGGCGGCTGGGGTTACGGTTGATTCTGAAGGTCCGGGTCCGGGTCCGGGTTCCCCAGCGGATGCCATCTGTTCACTTGGTGGTTGTAGGTCCACTCCCGGACCTTGTGTTTTTGGGGTCCCAGAGATAACCTCCAGTTCTGGCCTCTTTTCTTCTGTTTGCTGCTCTTCTTGTTCTGCAGCTTCTAGTTCCAGGTCTTCTGGATCCACAGCCTCTTGCTCTTTCTCCAGGACTTCTGTTTCTACTTGTGTGTCATCCCCTTGCATATTTCTGAACTCATTAGCTACAAATACGTTGAACTCCTCTTCTGGAGGGGGACTGGCTAGGTCCTCCGTTTGTTCTGCCTCTTTCTCCGGTTCTGAGGAACTAGAAGAAAGGATTTCCACTTCTTTTGGGAGGGAAGCCCTTGGCGCTGGTTCTGCCTTAAGCTGTTTGATGTGCTTTGTCTTTCTCTGAGTGATCAGAGGTGGCCCCGCATTGGCTATTGCTGCTGCCTCCGTGGGATCCACCCTCGTCGCCTTGACCATCAAGGCTGCCAGCGATGGGGAGGAAGGAGGGCGAATTGGTCCGGCCATTAGCGGGGGAGTGGCAAGCCTCGTTATCAACTGCTCCCTCATTTTCTGGGAGGCGGCTACAGATTGATTAATCTATTCCTAAATGGGGACTTGCTACGTGGGGGGAGTTGTATCTATCCTCTTTCCTTTGTCTGCGCCTTGTGTAGAAGTCCCGGCCCCCGGAGTCAATTTTGGTGCCGGCTGTGGTGTTACTTTTGGTACCAGTCTCAGAGCTTGGCGCATACTCCCGGGGCACACCCTTTTAAAATAGGCGTGACTTCGCTTGACTACTTCCCGAGTGAAGTTCTCAATCGTGTGCTCCTCCTGGATGGCCCAATTCATTTCCGACAATGCCATTTTGTCAATCCCCTTTTCTTTCTACTGGGGATCTATGGTGGGGGCGTCATCTGAGAAACCCGCTGGGAACGTCTGGAGCTTTAGATCTTGCATCATTTTGGCCGTCATTCTATCATAGTGCCGGCTGTGCACATCCATGTCATCCTGTCGATCAGCCCAAAAGTCTTCCATGTGTATGTGGTTGGGCTCCGAAGCCCGGGGCAGTGCCGTTGCAATTCTGCCATGCAGATCAAAATTTCTTCATGCCAGATAGAATTCCTACAAGTTATAACATTTTAGCTCATTGTCTGCCTCCTTCGCGGCGGCCAGACTGCAGGTGTAGTTCCCACAGGAGATTGGGAACGAGACATTGGGGACCTTCTTATGGGCCAAGAAGGTATGTAGCTCCATCATCTGCCGGTAATATTCCAGCAGCACGATCTTATCCCCACAATGCTTGGGCAACAAGTAGGGTTTTCCGGAGAAGCCGGCGACCCTAATGTATGTATGCTGCTGGAATTGAATGTAGTAGTGCCCATAACTACTAACCAACTTCATCACCTCAGTGGATAGGCGGTATCCAGCATCCCAAGTGGGCGTGAGCAGATGGTATTAAACGAAGGA
Source organism: Thuja plicata (assembly GCA_018584345.1). NCBI lineage: Eukaryota > Viridiplantae > Streptophyta > Pinopsida > Cupressales > Cupressaceae > Thuja > Thuja plicata. Next base: position 10,859 of record MU224785.1, on the reverse strand, counting down.
GTCATTTACCCGACAGTAACTAGGGAAGCTGGCCTCCCATTGAATCTGTGGGAAATGGTTCTACGGTGCTTTTTGTCCCGGGCCAATCCCAAGAATGCCATTTGTAAGCAGGCCATTGGAGTGGGGCCTCTGTTGGGCCAAAGCCCATAAAATATAAGAAGTCATGTAGAACTTCTTCTTCTGGTTCAATTGCAGGAACTGGGAGTCGACATGATTGGAGATTATGGTCGCCCAGTTGAAGAATTCTCCCTTAGTGGAGATTCCGAGGAGGAAATAGTACATCCATTTTGCAAATTCCTGGGCAGAGGGTTGCCCAAATACCCCAGCCAATGCTATCATCCCCATTTGGATGCTCTCCTTGAATTCAGAGCGGGGGATATCTATCTTCATTCTCCTTGGATCCCTCTTTGGGACCTTGAGCCAGTTGGCATTCATGTACACCCGGGCAGCATCCTCTAGTTGATTGAACTGTTTCAAGGCTTCGGTCCTTGTAACCACCGAGGCCCTATCAAATTGTGGGATACCCAGGCCTGCTTGAAAAGTGACTGGGTCGAGGGACACCAGTGGAGTGGAGAATCTCGTAGGTTCTGCGGATGCGAGCATGACAGCCCAGATAGAAGAGTTGTAATTGGCCGCCAATGCTAAGACAAGCTCCGGAGACTGCACGGAGCATGGGAAGCAAGCTGCCCGGAGGATTCCGGAACCTCCGACGTTGGTTGCAAGTTTTTCTCCAGCCTGTCGCTGGATGTGCATTATCTTTACCAGGGCCTGCATTTCTACCCAGGTCCCGACACTGGCGTCGGTCATCAGTTTTACCTTGGACTCAATATTTGAGCCCACAATCTCGTTATCCTGCACAAACTTCATGGTGAGGGGTAGCTTTACCAGGGCCTTCTCTATTTTTGACTTTGCTGCTGCCCTGGTCTCTGTTGTGGTTGGTAACTCTGGACTTCCGGGAGGAGATGATGCAGATGCCTCAGACATGTTTGTAAGATGAGGTCCGGACCTACGAGACAAAGCGTCCGTCAGAACATTTTATCAAAATAAAACCGTTACTCCGGGGTTCGAAAAAATCTTACCACCTTGGTGTTTGTCTTTCCTGAAAAGTTAGTTTTATGCAAAGGTATCTGAAAAGCAAAACATAAACTTAGAATGTTCATTATATCTCCAGGTCTGGGAAATTTTATCAGACTTGACGAAGACATAGGATGAATGGTGGAAAGAGGCCCGAGGCCCGGAGAAACGACCATTAGCAAAGAAGAATGTGGAGGCAGGTCCACGTGGACGCCACGTGCGTTAGCATTGAATGGATGTGATGGCGATGACGGCGGAGCCAACTGTTTAAACGTGCGAAAAGGGAAAGCCACTTGGCCAGAAGTAATTGCGTGCATGGAAAATAAATGAGGCTCTGACAGCCTTGATGGAGGAGAGAGAAAACTGCCTGTTTGAAACCGACCGAGAGCCAAGTTTCAAACAGGTGATTTTTTGCCTCGAAGCAAGCTTAGAGGTGAAAAACCAGTAGCAAGGGTGACTCGACCAGCTTGTCGAGCCACCCGGAAGGATATACATAAAGTCGAGGGGTATATACATGGAAAGGAGGAGATATACAAGGGTTATCTATAGGTATACACATATATGCATGAATATACACACGGGCTGATTCCCGCGGGGAAAACCAGACAAGGCTGAAGCAAATATATACATCTACTTACATTATTTACAAGCTACTTACAGAATTTACAGACAAACAACCTCTGCATAGAAGGCGGACAACCTTCTGGCAGAGCCGACCCACCAACGGGGGGCAAAACCAAAAGACCACAAGAACGAACACGACAGAGAAACAAAGCAAAACAAAACAAACAAAGCAAACCCAAGGAAAAACTAGAAAAATGGAAGCAAAAGCAGAGAGGAGGAAAGGCAGAAGCAACAACCTGAAACGCAGAAGGCGGAGGAAAGGAGGGATTACTGACAGAACTCTGCAACAATCTGAGTTGTTAGGCTGCCAAGATCACCACCATGAAGCACTCGCGTATCTCTGAGAACAACAAAAGGTGTTAAGCTTTGATTATCACAAAATCTCTATAAATGTTCTACTAATCACTTTGAAAATGCTCTATTTCACTCTAAGTGCTCGAAGGTTTTAATCACGGTAAGTGTGAAAATGACAGATAAGTCTATTTATACCCGCGGTGAAAAGTAATCCTCCTCCTTCCAGAGATTTCAGGTCAGGCGCAACCTCCAGACTCTGGGCCCGGGGATTCCTTACGATAATATTCTTAAGATTTAAGAACATCATAGCAAAGAATCCCAGAGTCCGGAATCTGGCTTACGACAAAAGACAACCTCCGGGATCCAGATCCCGGAGGGGAAAACCAAACCAAGAAAACAACACACACCGGGGAAGAAAACCCCGGAGAAAGAAAGCAAAAGGAAAAGAAAGACAAGGCAAAGCCGCAGCAAAAAGCCGTAGCAAAAGAAAAAAAAGGGGGACCCAACATTTTGCACACAAAATGTAGGGACGGGGATGCAGGGCATAACAAATGAGAGCCGAGTTTCAAACAGGTGGTTTTCTGCCTCGAAGCAAGCTTAGAGGCAAAAAACCAGTAGCAAGGGCGACTCGACCAGCTTGTCGAGCCACCCGGAAGGATATACATAGAGCCGAGGGGTATATACATGGAAAGGAGGAGATATACAAGGGTTATCTATAGGTATACACGTATGCATGAATATACACACGGGATGACTCCCGCGGGGAAAACCAGACAAGGCTGAAGCAAATATATACAGCTACTTACATTATTTACAAGCTACTTACAGACTTTACAGACAAACAACCTCTGCACAGAAGGCGGACAACCTTTTGGCAGAGCCGACCCACCAACGGGCGGCAAAACTAGAAGACCACAAGAACGAACACGATAGAGAAACAAAGAAAAACAAAAAAAACAAAGCAAACCCAAGGAAAAACCAGAAAAATAGAAGCAAAAGCAGAGAGGAGGAAAGGTAGAAGCACCAACCTGAAACGCAGAAGGCGGAGGAAAGGAGGGATTACCGAGAGAACTCTGCAACAACCCGAGTCGTTAGGCTGCCAAGATCACCACCACGAAGCACTCGCGTATCTCTGAGAACAACAGAAGGTGTTAAGCTTTGATTATCACAAAATCTCTGTAAATGTTCTGCTAATCGCTTTGAAAATGCTCTATTTCACTCTAAGTGCTCGAAGGTTTTAATCGCGGTAAGTGTGAAAATGACAGGTAAGTCTGTTTATACCCGCGGTGAAAAGTAATCCTCCTCCTTCCAGAGATTTCAGGTCAGGCGCAACCTCCAGACTCCAGGCCCGGGGATTCCTTACGATAATATTCTTAAGATTTAAGAACATCATAGTAAAGAATCCTGAAGTCCGGAATCTGGCTTCCGACAAAAGACAACCTCCGGGATCCGGGATCTCAGAGGGGAAAACCAAACCAAGAAAATAACACACACCGGGGAAGAAAACCCCGGAGAAAGAAAGCAAAAGGAAAAGAAAGACAAGGCAAAGCCGTAGCAAAAAGAAAAGAAAAAGAAAAAAAAGGGGGACCCAACATTTTGCACACAAAATATAGGGACGGGGATGCAGGGCATAACACCTTCACTTTGAAAACTCCACCCAAGGTCCTGGTATAAACTGCCTCGCATTCGGCGCTCTGTCCACACACTCAGGAACAACTGTGCTTTGATACCACCTGATGCAGTGCAAGGTAGGAGAATCCCCGATGGAGATGTCCTAGCCCCTAGCAAATAACCACACAATAGAATATAATAACAATACAAAGAATTAGAACCACACAATGCCAAAACTCATAATAGAATTATCATATTTTCATCCAACATGCCCGACTGTACGACCTTTCGGGTTACGGCCAAATACAATGCAATTACAATAGAAACTCCACAAGATCTTGCAAGATCCAAACCAAACTATAGCTAGCCCAGATCCACACATTGGTAGGAACCCCCAAGGAAGATCTAAACTTGTGCTTGCAAGCCCACCAAGCAATCTCCTTGTTTCCCAAGCCGCAGCTACTAGCTCTCCTCAAAACTCACTCCACTACCTCCTCCTCTTCTCCAAGATGGATGAATAATGCCTAAAGACTTCCCCCACAACCCCTACTTATACAAAACTAAGCCATAGGTCGGCCTAGAATATAAATTAAATACAAACACATACATTAAATGCCACAAGTCGGCCAACAACAATAATTAAATGCCCAAAATAGATGTCTTAGTAAAATCGTGATATCTCCTAGCTCCGGATGAATTAGAACTCATGCTTCAAACCGTAGGTAGAAATATAGGCCCTCTTAAATCCCTAAAATTCTCATCCTCTAACTCTATGTGGAAAACTACTTATATGGTCTATAATAGGTACCAAAATCCTTAGCAAGGCCAAGCTCCTCCTAGGCCATGCTGAGAAACCAAAACCATGCCAAGTCCATTAAATACATCAAAACCAATTACCCAAGACCCAAGTAGGTTTATCCAACTCTACCAAACCCCTCACATATGAAAATAAGTCCACACGACTCCATCAAATCTCCCAAACACGCAGGATAGCCAACTACCCTCGGATGCTCCTGCATCAGACTCCCCAGGTGTGAAAAGAAGTATGCCACATACTTTGACGCCAGATGAAATATCTGCAACCACCTTCATCTTCACCAAAGGCTTCTAGTCCAACAAGGACAATAGAACCAACATGCAAATCATCCAAATCCGCATCCATCTGTCAACCACTAGAATCTCAACCATCCAATCAACATGCTCACTTTCAGGGAAAAACTGAACATAGTGCCTCACCAACATTCTCTGTAGCTGATCACTACCAACAACAACAATATCCTTGAACATGAAATCCATGTCACCAACATGTAATCTCAAATCCACAATAGGAGCAACATGTAAATCCTCAACCATGTCAACCACCAACAGGTCCACATCAGGAACATACAGATCCGTAGTATCATGTAGATCCTCAACCACATCAACAACTAGTGAATCCACACCAAAAACATCCATATCAACAACATCCATATCACCAACATATGAATCATCACCCTTAGCAACCTGATTATCCACAACCAAGTGCTCCACAATTTCCATGTCAGACTCAACCAACTGATCATGAAAACCACTCTCAATCACAACATTAACAGGGTTAGGAAGCTCCATAGAAACATCCACAAGTTTCTTCACAGGTTCCGCATTAGCCTCCACACACTGATCAACAAAACCAACTTCCATCTCGACCTTGCTATGCCCTCTTCTCTCTCGAACAAGTCTTCTAACCGGCCAGACAACTCGCTTCCTGATCGGTAGACTCCAGCTCCATGGTTTCAAGATCTCTCAAACTCTCTTATCAAATTTATCCAGAGATGGATCGCTCTCAACCATCCCTTCCTTAACTTGATTAGTCAATCTAGCTTCCAACCGAGCACAAGTCTTTGAAATATTCTTCTCCACCACATCATGGAGTTTTGCAATCATCTCAGGGTCCAATCTTCTTAGAGCCATCTTCCAAGATCTTTGCAAACCCTCTGTAGAAAATCACCAACTAGATCCAACCTTCAACCAGGTTCTAGTGCAAACTACCTCACATTCGGCGCTCTATCCACACACTCAGGAACAACCTTCACTTTGAAAACTCCACCCAAGGTCCTGGTGTAAACTGCCTCACATTTAGCGCTCTGTCCACACACTCAGGAACAACTATGCTCTTATACCACTTGATGTAGTGCAAGGTAGGAGAATCCCCGATGGAGATTTCCTAGCCCCCAGAAAATAACCACACAATAGAATATAATAACAAGACAAAGAATTAGAACCACACAATGCCAAAACTCATGATAGAATTATAATATTTTCATCCAACATGCCCGACTATACGGTCTTCCGGGTTACGGCCAAATACAATGCAATTAAAATAGAAACTCCATAAGATCTTGCAAGATCCAAACCAAAATGTAGCTAGCCCAGATCCACACATTGGTAGGAACCCCCAAGGAAGATCTAAACTTGTTCTTGCAAGCCCACCAAGCAATCTCTTTGTTTCCCAAGCCGCAGCTACTAGCTCTCCTCAAAACTCACTCCACTACCTCCTCCTCTTCTCCAAGATGGATGAATAATGCCTAAAGACTTCCCCCACAACCCCTAATTATACCAAACTAAGCCACAGGTCGGCCCTGAATATAAATTAAATAAAAACACATACATTAAATGCCACAAGTCGGCCAGCAACAATAATTAAATGCCCAAAATAGATGTCTTAGTAAAATCGCGATATCTCCTAGCTCCGGATGAATTAGAACTCCTGCTTCAAACTGTAGGTAGAAATATAGGCCCTCTTCAATCTCTAAAATTCTCATTCTCTAACTCTTTGTGGAAAATTACTTATATGTCCTATAATAGGCACCAAAATCCTAAGCAAGGCCAAGCTCCTCCTAGGCCATGCTGAGCAACCAAAACCATGCCAAGTCCATTAAATACATCAAAACCAATTACCCAAGACCCAAGTAGGTTTATCCAACTCTACCAAACCCCTCACATATGAAAATAAGTCCACACGACTCCATGAAATCTCCCAAACATGCAGGATAGCCAACTACCCTAGGATGCTCCTGCATCACCATTTCATTCATTTTGAAAAATCTAAAAGTGCTAGAATATTAAGAGTAAAACAATTGCAACTTAATATGGCATGTAGAGGCTTTAGGAATTCACTCCCCTTAAGGATTTTGGAATAAATGCATACATGTATATATTTGATTATGTCTACATATATATGTATCAGATTTTATTCTATGTATACATACATATTAATACATATAAATGTATTTATATATCTATACATTTTTATTTCCTAATATATATTCATATAAATAAATGAATAAATATATCCATAAATGCATTTTCCTTGT
>MU224784.1:2475517-2490802 GCA_018584345.1 Thuja plicata | reverse complement strand
ACACATAACACAAGGATTTTAACGTGGAAACCTTGTTAAGGGAAAAACCACTAGGACTGGTACCCCAAATTTTCACTCTTCTGAAGTGAGCCCTGTTAGGAGCCAACCCTGTTAAAGGTTACAAACAATCTGTTAAGTGCGGCCTTGTTAGAGGATTTTTATACATATATTGTCACTAAGTATCTCGCATCTACGCTACCATCCTTGAATCAGCCTCTAGACTGTCAATAGGTTTTATGCTAATCTTACTACCATCCTTGAATCAGCCTCCTCCTTAAAATTTCAATAGGCTTTAGGTAAGACCGATGCTACTATCATGAGTCAACCTTCTGGTAATCTGTTAGGATATACCTCAATTACAAAAGACTGTTAAGTCCTACTCTGTTAAGAGACTTAATGCTTCAATGGTTAAACTGAAACACAATGACCTGTTTCTAATGCAACTTTGAACTGTTGATATTCAGATCTATTTATGTACAATACCTTTCTGATCAATGTATCAATTCAATTCCTTTGTACTTAACTCTTTTTTCTCTATGATGTTGTGCTTTACTATGTGTCGGTGTCTGCAATATTCTTTAGATCTTCCCTTAGCTTGATTGATCAGGACTACATGAAGTTTAACCTTTATCAATTTCTCTTCAACATCTTCTATCAATTCACTCCCCCATGTATCTGAGTGCTTAAGGGAATGAATTATTCTTGTCTCTTATAGAGACATGATATTCCTTAATTCTTGGTTCTTGATTCTTGATTCTTGGCATGAAAAACAATCTAGCCAAATTGATTTACAGCTTTAACTCCAGATTTATCTCATAGTTATCTTCTTGCCAGCTGTATAAATCAATTTCTTAACTGCGGTTGAATAAAATGAATAAAACAACTAGTTAAGTTTATCCTTAAGCTCTTCCAGCTAGATATTTTTTCATTTTCTGATCTCTCTATTCTGTCAGTCAATTCTGCAGTTCGTCGCCGGTGACAACTGCCAGTTCTATCGGTACAACTTTAGTTAGCTTTAGGATCTCCGTCTGTCAGGCATCATTGGATCTTGCTCATTGGGAAACACTATTTTATTCTTGTCAGGCATCCTATGATTTTGCTTCAATGGAAAACATTGTCTTCTGCTTGTCGAGTATCACTGTGACTTTATCTCTGTCTTTACCGATGGTGTGCACTCTGCCGGTGTAGTCTCTCACTTGGTGAATACTTGATTTTTATGCATTTTTGAAGGAATAACCTCTATTCCATTGATTCTCTAAATTCTTTAGCATTATGTATATGACCATATAGATGATATCAAGTTGACATCAATGACAATACAAACCATTAACTGATTTAATGTCTTGCATCATCTTCAACTTAACATTATCAAACATTCAATCAATTACATGTCATCATCAACCCCTAAGGAGAAAAATTCAAGAGCCCCAAGGAATAAAAAGGAAGCTAAACTAGTACATGAAGGCATGGTGCAGAAACCCTAGGTCCCAAACACTAGGTACCAATAGAAAGGTTAGAAGAACATGCTAAGATAGTAAAGGTTGGTGAAGAAGCATATCATGCTTCCAATGATAAGGGAACCTTTCAAGAAGATCTCCTTGAGGTACTTCCTACTTCTACCATGAATCTTAAAGAGGGAGAAATATTTACTGACTCATGTACCCAATGTGGACATGTTGTGCTTCTAGAAAGAGCATGGAAATTATTTTCTTACTTCTACTGAAATAGAGAGGATCCCATTCCAAAATATAATCCTAGGTCCTTGGATATGGCCAAGTTGATTGCACCTAATTTATTCATAAAATTTGACATGATCAAGCATATTGAAATGAAGTATGACCCAATGTTAAGAATTGTGAGGACTACAATGAATCAATTTTTACTTGATATAAGTACAATTGCAATCACTAGGTATTTTGGTTCAATTAGACATGGATTAGTAGAAATTGAAAAAGAGAAGCTTGAAGTTTATTACATGAGGAAAATGAAAACTTATAGAGATAGGGAGATACCCCTCTTTAGGAATAAGGACGTAGTTTCACTGTGTTCCCATTCCTTCATTTGAGACTATCCTTTTTATCATAAAAAAATTTGAAATTTATTTCATAAAAATGTATTATGCCTTGTGTCAAATATTGGGAATTGATGTAGAGGACAAGGTTCCCATTTGGGTTATGTTGATAGCAATAATAATACAACACAAATTTGTTAATGTGGAGTTTTATTTTGCATCTTACATCTCCAAACAAATTAATGAAGGGATTTTAAGGATTGTCAATAACCCTTGGGATATTCATTTCAAATAATCCTCTTTTCTTTTTCGTCTAATTTTATATCAGCACAAGTTTGAGTAGGGAAGTGGACTTCAATTGAAATTTACTAATAGTGAAGGCAAAGCTTCCCTAATGTAGGGGTGGTGTTATCTTTGGGATAGGAAAAATGTGAAGGCATTATATTTTTCCATTAGTATACACAAGGAAAAACATGATCTGCACCATCGGTTATCACTACACTGACAAATAGGGCACAGCACTACCCGACGCCAAGGTTACCTGACAAACACTGTTCAAGTGTTATCCAATGATAAAAAGGTAAATGGAACCCAATGAGTAACATTAGTACAACCCAAAAAAATAGCAAAGAGAGGAAACTGATAGACAAAGGGAACCCGACGAACAGTTCAACAAAGGAACATCGACAGACTTCAAGCTCAACCCGACGACCAAGAACCGGCAGTCAGTTACATCCTGCAAAAAGTGGATTTGAATTTCCACGTCAGATAAATAACTAAAGTTGTATTTATAGCTTCTTGATTTACTTTTAAATCCATTATGTGCAGAGGAAGCAATGTATTTTATATTGTTTTAATTAGTTTTACTGATTTAAAACATGCAAACTAAAGATCAAGGTCAAGTTGTAAACCTTGGATCTAAGAGTTAACATTGTAATGCAGGATTCTAAGATAGGTCAAATAATTGTATGAATAGGTGCTCAATCTATTGAGAATAGTTTTTGTTCAATGAAGATAGTAGCCATGAAGAGCATCTAGAGACCAGACAAGAGAATTCATGCAGAAGGACAGAAATAGAATCAAATTAGTTTCAAGAATAGAACAGAGGCTACCGACGAGCAGATAAAATGTATTCATCAATCACTTAAGGTGATATTGTTATTTTGAGATTTTTAATATATCTGTAATCAGAAATAATAGATTGCATACAGTCAGGTCAACATTTGTACTCATTCTAACAAGTGTAGTACACATATGAAATCCTTTCAAGAAAGGTGGACTTAATAGTCTTATTGTAAATCTCATAACTGAGTGCACACTTAAATCAGTGTTTCTTAAGCTCTTAATAGAGTATATCTTAACAGGTCTCCACCTTAATACTCCTAACAAGGTAGATCATCAGAAGTGATCAAATTGTAAGCCTTAACCGGCTCCCTTCCATTCTACAAATAGTGAATTTTTATGGGTGTCATCCCCACCGCGGTTTTTACTTCCTAATAGGAGTTTTCTATGATACCATATCTTGTGTTATGAGTTTATCATTTTCATGAATGTTTCTATGAATGTTGCAAACTATCAAAGATTATGAATGAACAATACATGCATAAGAAAGAACAATAGTAATGGTTGGTAATGCAGTAATGAATGATTACTAGTGATGAATTGTGAAAGGTGTTAAAAATTTTAGAGGTATTGATTCACCCCTCCCCTCTCAGTACTACATCCCATTAATTTCAACAATTGGTATCAGAGCTTAGTCTCTTCTTGGAAAGCTTAAAGGATTAAGAACAAAGATCATACAATGGAGAAGTATAAACTTGATAAGAATATTGAGAACAAAAAGCTTGAGATACAGATGTTCTATGAATAGTATAAAGAAGCTAGAATCAAGATGAGAGAGCTACTAAATGAGAGGAAAGGTATGGCTACCTAGAATAATAAAAAATATTATCAAGAAGAAGAGATTCCAGATTTCTTTGAATCTTCAGGATCAAATGCAAGTAATACATCAAATACATCAGAAGAGAACATCACAAATCTAAAGGAGATCAATCAACATTTGAAAGACCAAATAAAGATATTGCAAATCAGTCAAGAGAGCCAGATGGTAAAAATGATTGATGTGATGAGTTCTATTAGATAAGATGAAATAGAAAGAACACCTGCTATTGATGACAGAAGGAAGATTACAGAGAAACTAGAAGAAAAGGAATTATAAATTCAAAGACATGTTGATCATCACCATGATCTCACAAATCAGATTATTCTTATGAGTTAAGAAGCAAACAGAATAAATGTAGAACTCATTGAGAGAATACAGATTATCAGTGAACTAAGAGAAGAAAATGAAAAACTAAATCATGAGGTTAGAATTCAGCAACAACATAATGAAGTTATCAGAAAGGCTGAAGAAAGCAATAAAAGAATGGATGATTTTATTGAAGGACAACGAAGAGTCAACATCAATAATGATTTAGGCTTTACTAAAAATGGAGAATCATCAAATCAAGCCAATCCAAAGAATATCTATGAAAATCCAAGACCAAGAAAGCTGACATGCAAGCACTATGGAAAGCAAGGGCACACATCAAATGCATGACAAGGTAAAATGAGAGGTATTCCTAAATCTACATCTACATTCATAGGATTTTGTTATAAATGTAGCAAGAAAGGACATAAGGCTTTTGAATGCAAAACTAAGATAGAACAGCCAAAGAAGGAAACCTACATGGAAAAATACTATCCTACCTACAAGATGAATGGGCATACATCTGAAGAGTGTTGGAAAAAGAAAAGGCAAGCATGGAAGCCTAAAGGACAAAAAACTCCTTATCAACCAAAGAGAATCGGTAATCAATATGTATGAGATTACAATACTTGAAAAAATTGTACAACATGTGGTAGATATGGTCACATTGCTGCAAACTACATGAGAGCATGGACCAAAAGGTCTAGAGGCTAGTCAAACCCCGGAATGGCATGCTTACACTGTCATAAAGTTGGTCACCTCAAGAAATATTGCAAAGACCGATTGACAAAGACAAGCACATATCCCAATGGAAACACCATTGAAGATATCTGGAGGGCTAGAGACAAAATGTGGATAAAATATTCAAGCAATGATGAAGCTGGGCCAATCAATGCAAATGGTGACACCCCATCCAATGGATCCAGTGACATCATTGACCCCACTTAAGTTGAACAAGTAAGTATGGAACTATACTATACCAAGTCATATTTTGCATCAGTTCCATTATACAATTGATAGATAGTCAAAATATGCATAATAAAGATGCATATTATGTTACTTGTTCCAATTCTAAGAAAACAACTCCGTCACTATACACATACCAAAAATCATCGGTGAACATAATGGATGAGCTGTCTACACTTATTGGAAATTTTACTGTCAACACATAAAATGGTTAAATTACCAATGTAACTCAACACCCGTCGGTAAGAAGGCAAAGTCACAGAGTTGTCATGACAGAATACCGATATCCATCAGTAAAATCAAAATAGTCAACAGCTTTCCTAAGCATCATGTCAAGACTAACGATGATTTTGAAATTCTTCCTGATGGACTCTGTCTTTATGACCCGATGATTTGTTGAAGCATTCATTGTTGACTTAGGGAAAAAACCTATAAATAGTCGATGAAAGCACTTCATTTTACACCCATGATTTGAAGAGAAAGCAGAGTGAAAAATAGAGCGATTGAAGAGAATAAAGTAGGAGCATCCTTGACTCGATTCAACACACAGAAACTAGGTCATTAACCATTACCACGAATCGAAGTAAGTACTGAGGGCACCAAAAGCACTTTGTCATTATTTTCAAGAAAGCCCCAATTTCAAGAAAGCCCTAAAACTTGAAAAACAATGGCAACCACCTCCAGAACTGCCAAGATCAAGAATGATAAAAGGAATGTGGTTAAGTTGATTAAGAATAGCACATGTGTAGAGCCCAATTATAAGATCTACTCATAAATTGCATCAAAACCTGATGAAACTGGAGTGTTTTCAAAAATCTCACCTAGTGTTTTTCTCATAGAAGACGTTAGGTCTTATATTCACTGTAAGATCACCGAGATAGGTGATCTACAGATGGATGAACCTTATAAGAAGCTTTATGATTCCAAAGGAAACCTAAAGGAAGAACACAAACACTTGGAATTCAAAGGGTTAACTAATGCCCTACATTTCCTGAGGGATTTCAAAATAGACTGGATCAGGTTGGTCCTTAGCAGATTGCATAACAAGAAACTATGGTTAGACCAAGCCAAGCAAATCACCAAGGATGTCCTTCACATTGTCACTGGTTATCCAATAACTGACAAGCCCAAGGCATATAAGCATCCTTCCTGAACAGAAGTAGAAAAGCTCACAAAAGCTAAATGGGACAACAGAGGTCTCAAGGTTAACACCATCATCAATGAGGAACTGAAATTCGGAGCATGTGTGATTGGTTACAAGATTTTTCAAGAAATTAGATTGAACAACATATCTGCAACATCAGTAAGCATAGCTTACAAGATAGTGACCAAAGGAATTCAGATGGATCTATGTGAGAACCTATTAAAACAACTTGATGAGAACATGATCACAATCAGGTATATAAAGACCAACACATGTAAGTTCGGCTCACTTATCATGTGTATCTTTTTCTATTTTCAAGAGTACTTTCCTTCAGTAGGAAAAGTAAATTGGGACACTTCCAAACCACTAACACAATAGATTAATGAACTAATTAAGTCACTAGGGGACAATTTTGAATCTGTTACGTCTACATACTTCCTTGAGTTCAAGGAAAAGATGATGGAGAGGTCTAGGATTCCTGAACAACTTATGAAAAAACTTAAGGATGAAATATATTTTATGGTTGATACTAATTTCACTCATATCAAAATGGTTGTACCAAGAACAGCTTAGTTAGCACCATTAGATTATGAAATAAATATTAATCAAGCTACAAGTGTAATTGATGCACTAATAAATGAGCCTGTTGACAGCAAACAACCTAGGTTTGGAACCTATGAAGAGGCCAGATCTAAGATAAAAAGAGGCCTAGAGATAAAGAAGACTGTCAAAAAAAGGATTAAATGGTTAAGAATCTCAAGAATATTCTATCAGTTATAGAAGAAGAATAGGAACAACCAGAGGAAACCGATGAACAGGGCATCATCGATGAGGAATAAGAAGAACAGAAATCAGATTCTAAGGAAACTAAATCTAATACACCTCCACCTCCACCTCCTAAAAATAAGCAGAGGACAAGGAGTCAAACCACTGCAACTGATACCACACCTCTTAAGAAAGGTCAAGTAAGGACCTACATGAGGAAGCAGCCAGCTAAGAGAACAAGGCAAAAAATTGTGAAAATGACACCTCCAAAGAAGAGGAAAAGGTTGGTTAGGTCAAAGGCTGACATAGAGGATACTAAAGATGATGAGCCTGATGTAGTAAAGAAGGATTATAGGAATCAAACTGTTGATGAAGCTATTGAATCTATTGCTACATCTAGAACCATGTTTGATAAGAAAATCAGACAATGGGATACACTAAACCCAGAGGACCAGAATAAGATACAAGAGGCAGTTATAAAGTCAATGATCAAGTACAAATATGCACCAGCTGAATTTGTCAATAAACTACCTAAAGAGCTAGGTAATAGGATATATCAACAATGGTCATATTCTCTACAAACTGAAAGAGAAGCAAGGGAGAGGGTACTAGTACCACTAATGCTTCCCAAATCTAAGGTTGAAGAAATCAAATAAATACTCAAGAAGCACTTGGGAAAATTTGTAGCCAAGATAAGGGCATACAAAGTGCTAGAAAATAAATTAATAGATCTAGATAAAATGAATGAAACTAAATGGAGACAACTCCTGGATCTACCGACAGAGTCCACAAGTCATGAGGAATAATTAATTCTCACCGACACACCTCATAGAGAGGAGGAAATAGACAATGCAAGTCCTTAGCGCATTTCTTTGGACAATACAAAAGACATGGAGCTAATAGATTTGGACAAAGTAATGGATAGTATTGACATTCAAGACATCACAAATTATGACTCTGATAAAGATCCACGAAAGAAAGATGAAGTAATATTCATTACACTTAAGGATCAAGAATAGAAACAAGAATTGAAGACATCAAATGATAAAGATATGAATGTTGTTGATCAAACATGGCATGACACATCAGTCATCAACTTCAAAGAACCAAACCTTGTAGACCAAGTGCAAAAATATGAGGATGTAAATGCTCAAAAAGATCAAACCAACGAGCAGGACACCACTCTGGATACAGCTCAAGCTACCACTCAAAGCAATATGCATGTATTAATGAAGGCAATCAATATATTAGAGGGAAATTATGGATCTACTGCAGAAGACACAAGCACACCCGAGGACAAGGGTGATGCTGAAGCAAAAGACACCATAGATAATACAAAGGAAACAACTATAGAGAAGGTTGTAACTGATAATCAGACAGATAATTCTGCTGATCAAAATAAAGAGGACACACAAAATGAAGAAGGGGACACACAAATAGAAAAAGGTGAAGAAGCAAAGCAAGATGAGAAGGAGAAGCAATCAGAAGAAAAATCTACAGAGACACCCAAGGTTGAAGGAGAGATGTCTTCACAAAACTGACAAGTGTCACCTGAGTAGAAAATGCAAGAAGCCTCTTCCTCAAAACCATCACCAAGCACTTTAGAGAGAACAAATGAACTAGCTATGGTAGTTCATACCTCTACATCCCCACAAATATTAAAGAAGAAGAAGGGAAAGAATAAGAATCCAGTAACTCTGGATGAAGTCATTGAGATTTGAGTTTGTGATCTAAGGACATTGGATCCAACTGCATTGACAAAGTATGCCAGACTCTATGAGAGAAAATCAATACAATACAAACTAAAGAGAGTTGCAAAGGAAGCAAAGGTACTAGAAGTAGCAAGAGGTATACTTCAACAGATTGTACCAGATGTAGATATTGATCAAAAAGCTCCTATGCTTGATCAACTGGTAATACTCACAGATGCAATAACAACTCAGAATATTGATGCTGAGAAGGTTATGGAAGAGAGATTTGAACAAAAGTATGAGTTCAAGCTAGCCAAGAAGATAAGCAACGAAGTGGCTCTAAAAAAGGTAAATCTATCTGAATTGGTAAGTACAATTAATCCAATCATCTTAGAAGCTATTACCTTAATACATAAATTGTGCACTCTAGATCAATTCACTCAGGAGTATACTAACCACATAGCACAAATTGATGTTGATCTTAAGTCTAGTGCATAAGGTCTCACCAATAATGAAGAAGCAATTAAATTGCATGATGAGAAAATCAAATAGGCTCAAAAACAGAGATAGAACGTACAAATTACAGAGATGAAGTACAGAGATGAGGTAAATGAGCTCCAAGCTCAGCTTTTACCGACACTTTCACTCCTACAACAACATGTGACAGAGGCAAATACTTTAATTGCCACCACTGAAATGTCTGTCCTAGACAACATTTATGATATGCACACAAGGCTAGAGCTACAACACATGGCACTAGAACAACTGAAAGAAAAATGGGAGAAAATGCTAGATGACATCATGACAACCCATTCCAATATACTTGACACATTGTAAGTTACACATTTTTGTCACAATTTTGGCATATTATAAGTTGTACATTTTTGTCATAAGTATCAAAGAAATGGGGAAATTGATATGTTCACTCACCTTAGTTAAAAGGAGGAAATAATATGTATATTAAAAGAAAGGGGAAAATACAAGGAGGAAAAATATGTATATACAGAGCAAAGAATAGAGAATGTATAGTATATATGTACATATACATTTACTATACCAATGCATACAGTTAGGGGGATTCATATGATAACAAGGATACATACATGGTGTACATACTAAACACTTTAATATTATGCACATATCAATTTTTGATACTTATGTCAAAGGGGGAGATTGAAGGCATTATATTTTCCATTAGTATACACAAGGAAAAACATGATCTGGACCATCGGTTATCACTACATCGACAGACAGGGCACAGCACTACCCGATGCCAAGGTTACCTGAAAAACACTATTCAAGTGTTATCCAATGACAAAAAGGTAAATGGAACCCGACGAGTTGTTGGTTGTATTTCTTGTTTTGGCAATTTTCCTGGCTCCCTGTTCTTCTCTCTGTGATCTGGTGTTTTTAGTCAGCTGTTTCTCATTCCTTTTGCCTTACCTGTGTCAAGTTTTCAGGTTTTCAAGTCTGAACTTAACTCAATTTGCAAAAAACCCTGAAAACCCTAAGCCTCCCAAGTGTTAAATGTCAAAAATTAAACCCTAATTCATGTTCTTCTGTTTCAATGTTACTTTTTCTATCCACTTAAATCATGTGTTTTAATTTGATCGCCTTGTCGCATTACTCCAAACGAATATTCCAAAAGTCATCCCAACTTGGCATTTTCCTTTTGTCGCATGGTCTCATCCAGGTTCAGTAAATTCCTTTGGTATTACGAGACTCTGCGATTTCTTCATGTCGTGTGGTCGTGAGATATCTTTGTAATAAAGCATTATGCAGAGGGGACCCACTGATTAGTCGGGTAATCGCAAGAAATTCTCAACAGTTACTAGTATATATTTAGACTTCATGATTTCTTCATGTCGCTTAATTGCCAAATGGATCCAAAGTTAAAAGTTAGGCAAAGCCTTCAGTCGTGTAGTCTTGAGGTGTAATGGCGGTTAAGAGATTTTGACTGAGACTTCGCGACTGACCGCCTGAGGTTTACAGTAAAGCGTAGTCGGGTTGTCGCCAGAATAAGATGATGACTCAATTTTCTATTATGTAGAAAGTCAACAAATGATTTTGTGACATGTGTCATAAGGTGAATGGTTGTTAAAAGGTTTATCGCATGATCGCCAGAAGAAGAAAATGGACTCCGCGATCACGAGACTAAGTGTTTTCTCTTCAGTCGTGATGTTTGAGAAATATTTAAGGGTATGCATGAACATTTGGTGACTAAGCGATGACCGTAGGATAAAGAGGTTAAGGGATATAACGGTGGTCGTAAAGTCTAAGAAGAAAGGTGCCCGAAGGGAAAAGTCCTCCCGGCTTGGCGATTAAGGTATGTCGCGCAGTCGTCAGAAATAGAAAAAGGGCACATATAACTATTATGATAGAATTAAACACTCAGGATTTTGTATTCTGTGATTGGGCGACTGGGTATGGTCGCATAGTCTTGACATGAAATAAAAACACTCAGCGACTAGGAGATAACCGTAAAAGGTTAAAGGCAACGATTAGTCGCAAGGTCTCAAAAAAGATACTGAGTTAATGATTAACTATAAGCGACTATGATTTCAGTTGGGTCGCGTGATCACAAGATGGTAACTTGGGTCAGCCAAAGGTAAGAAAATGTGTTGTCGCTATGTCTCGAGATAAATCATGGGTTAGTGATGGAGGCCCGCAACAAAGAGACTATATGCAGTCGCGCAGTCGCCTGATCCCAAAACCTAAAAAATGGTGGCAGTTTTTGATGTGATAGTATGAATCACTCGATAACCAATCACAGGCTTTTGTTTTGATTACTGTGCAAAAAGAGTAGCTGAGATGTAAGACAGTTAACAAATTGCAGTGTGACATGTTAGCCCTTTTGAATGCAGTTGGATTTTTCCAAGAATTCACTTTTCAAAATTTGATTTCCTATCAAGCTCAGGAACTACGGCTAGGTTTTCATTCAAGTTCACAGCATGTCGAATTAATGGCAGAACTGATGTTTCCAAATTATGAGTTGCATACTCTAAATGATGGCTATAAGGAGTTGATGGTGCATTCATTTTCATTCACCATGCTTTCAGTTTTCAGAGCCCAAGTTGCTAAGTTTTCAGAAAAAAGAGATATTTTGCTTAGTTTGCAGTGTTTCAAAGTTGATCAAAAGGTTCTAAGTCTCAGAAAATTGTGCACAAGACGGTTAACTAATCTCTGAGATAGATTTGTTTCAATATCAGTAGGGAATAGGAGATTTAGGGTGTGGAAAATATGAGCGGGGCTATGAGTGTTTCTTCGACAAGTGGAGGAAGTGAGGAGGAGCAGAAGGGAAAGGTGAGTTTTTCTGATAAATTCCTCCGTCTCCTGCCTGGTTCAACACAGAATAAGAAGGCTAATGCTAATGTCCTCATTGATGAGTATAAAGACATTTGAGATGCTGTGACTCCAGGGACAACAGGTTTCTCCCTTTTTAATTATTTTTATAAAAATTCTGATAAGCCCATCCCTGTATCAAACCCTTGGACCTGTGGTTTAGCCAAGTTACTTGTTCCTGATGTCTTTCTAGATGTAGACCTATTCTTAGACCTAGCCAATCACTATGATGCTTTTTCTAAAACTATCAGGAGGGATGATGGCACTGCCCTCTTAATTCTGAATAGAAATTGATTCATGCAAGCCTTCGGCTTATTTAGCACCATGCCTACCAAAATTGACATGAAAAAGCAAAAATAGAGGTATATTGAAAAGCCTGGGATTGCTAGGGGCCAGTTGCAAAAACATATGCTGAAGGAAGTGAAAAAGTATTTAGATCCTATGTCAGGGGACAGCCCATATTATTACAAGGATCTACACTTTTACATCAAGTATGTTGCATATGCCTTATGTAGAGTGTTGGGAGTAGATGGTGATGCAGAAAAGATTGATGCTGGTATCTTGATGATGGTGTTGGACCTACAAGAGGTCCACTCTAACACCAGTTATGACTATATTCAGCATATTATAGATGAAATGCATGAGGGTTTCATTGTAACCCAGAAGAGATTAAAGAACCCAAAGGAGAAGGAGCCCAAATTTTTGCACTACTCAGTTCTTATGCATCTCCTCTTGTACTTCAATTTTGTGATCATGGATGTTAATAATTTAACTCCTCAGAGATTCTACCAGTCAGCACCAAATCCTATCCAATTTTGGGTGAGGGTTTGGAATTACACTTCTAGGGAGTGTGATTATTGTGCTTTTCATAATTGGATTGTGTATCCAATGGTGCAAAGTTTGGGAACAAACAGAATGAGAGTCCCATTGAAGGTTATACAATTGCTCAAGCCCTGTGATTATACAGATAGTTGGCCTGGAAAGCATAATTGGGGTGATTTCTTCTTGGAGGAGAATTATACTATTATCAGAGTATATGGGTGTATTCACCCACCTCATTTATTACCATATCATGTGCCTGCAAGAGTGGCTGCAATGGAATTCATATGGCAGTTATTGTTAACAGATAATGAGCACTTTGCACCGCACAAGAAGGGGACTATAACCCCTAGGCAATTCAAGATTCTCAACATTACAATTGGCAAGGGTGACATTGATGCAGTGGGTCAATGATTGGAAAAATATAGAATGGGGGCAGCCCCTTATAGGTACATTGATCTAGAGGGATTCATGGAAGGGGTTAGGAAATTGTATACACCTACCATCCCAAATACAAATGTCCACTGTGAGTGTATTGAAGAAGATGCAACAAGGAACATCTTAGATGAAGATGATATCCATACCACAAGACTGAGAATCCAAGAGTTGCTAAATCTGGAGAAGCAGATAAAGAGAAATGGGTTGTCTTTTGGGTGTTTTTACCCTGACCTCCCATATTTTGATAGGATCAAAGCCATGATAGACAACTATTATGTGCTTGTAGAGAAATTGGATACAGTGCTTGACAAGAAAGGTGCTCAAACACCTGATTATTCAGAATCTGAGTATAATAGTAGTAGTGACAGTGATTATGCACATCCTACTATGTATCCTTCACCACAGCAAGCATCAAAGCAGGATATAGCTGAAGTACCACAGTTGGAGGGAGAAGAGGGTCACATTATAGATTTGACAGTTGCTACCCAACCTGATGATGTAGAAGAGCCTGCTGCAAAGAGGAAGAAATTGGAAGTAGGGTAGCCTTCAGTGGAGGGACAAAGTAAGAAAAAGGATAAGGCTAAGGCCTTAGTACCTAGTAGTAGGTTATATGATCATAACCTAAGAAAAGTAATCAGGGAAGGCAAGAAGCAACAGCCTGACCTAGATGACAATGTTGAGATGTCACTCAGGGCCAGTGTTGATGAAAGATTGCTTCATCAACAAAAATTTCTAAGTGATGATAGCTTTGTGAAAACAGAGGAGTTTAAAGACTTCCTAAGATGGCATAAGACAGAGTAGATAAGATCCCAGTTGACAGTTGATGGGAAATAAACAATAACAAATGAAGCTCTAGTGGCTTTACAAAATTATGATCCTGAAAATGAGGATATTTCACCCGAGGATGCCAGGAAGATGGTGCTAGGAAGTGGAATACTGTTGGTTGAGGGATGGGATTTGGCATCTACCTTTATCATAGACCAAATCAGAAAACAGCCAGATCTTAAAATGGCTAGTGAGGTCCAGATGGGAGATGTGATAAAAGGATTTGGGTATAGCCCAAAATCCCAGGCTTTTGCAATGTGGAGCCTAAGCCCAAAGGACCAAAATCCCCAACTAGTGAATATTCAAGAAAATATGATGGGTAATCAAATGGTGTGGTCTGTACAGAATACAGGGGATTTGGAAATCTCCCAAATTATGACACACTGGGCTCACTTGAATGAAGACAAGACTAAACAATTGTATGAAAGGTGTAGCATATTATTGGAAGAGACAAGTGCATTGTCTAAGGACAGGGAAATGTGCCACATACAATTGTACCAGTGGGATCAGATGATCAAGACATTAACAAAAGAATTGGAAACAAAGCCTGAGGTGGTATATGTACCTGCACAACCACCACCAATGCAAATTGAAGATAAGCCTAACTCAGAGGAGGCTGTTGAAAAAGAAGTAGATGAGGAAAAGGGAAATGCAATTTATTTGAAAGCATTGAAGGGTATATTACAACATAGAATTGACATTCTAAAGGATAAAACTGATGTTGTAATCAATACATACAACAAGTTTCCAGCTTTTCATACGGAGGTAATGGGGTACCTTGCCATTCTAAACCCTTACTTTACTAAGTGGTCTGCTAGGGTGAAGTTGTTTGAAAAGTTAGCATCTTTACAAGCCATAAGACCAGATTTTCCTGAAATAGTGACTGAAGTTGAAGATGAGAACAAAAGAGTCAATATTGCTCTCTCATTCTTTAAAGGAAAATTAAATCAGATAGAGGTTAAGTTGAGCCTCTTTTCAAGTGATTTTAATAGGTTTATTCCTTCCTTAAGGGGAGATGATGACCAAGTAAAGGTAG
>MU224784.1:2432483-2475055 GCA_018584345.1 Thuja plicata | reverse complement strand
TTCCACCGCTTCTTCTCTCTCTTTCTTTTTGTCTCTCCTGTAACTTTAGGGTTAGGTTTTCTTTGACCATCCGAAGCTTGTTGCATCCTTAAGGGATTCCAAGATGGTCAAAAACCTATATATAGTATAAGAGTTGTAATTTAAATGAGGTCTTTGATGTTGGAATTGTTTGGAAAAGAGATAATATATTGTAGAATTCAGATGTTCTGAACTTCTGTCTATCCTTTGAAGTTGTATAATCTTTCATGTATGGGAAGCTGGATCATATAAATAATATACAGTGCAATATTACTCTCTTCCATTGTTGTCTTTTAATTCTCTGTGTATGCTTTTTTATGTTTAAGTTTGCAAGGCATTCTGAAGCATTTTAGTTATTAGGTAACTATCTGATTACTTGCAAGTTTCTTTTAAGGAAAGAACTAAGTTTTGTGAGTAGTTTCAGGGAGCATACTACTTTGGTTTAAAGATTTGATACAATCATTTAGACGTGACAGGGTAATTTGTAAGGCAACTTATCTGAATTGCATGTGGGCTGTAAGGCAACCTACTGTATTTTGTTTCTATGAGATCTTAGCTTATTTGACTCTATAGCCCAAAGGATAGGCACTGGTCCAGAAGTTAGTCTGATAATCTATCTTTGTCCAAGTTATTTCAAGGTATCAAAACCAATTCAATCAAAATACTCTTGTTACTAAGAACAAACAAACCAAACTCAGTAAGGACCTATGTCAGCAGGACAGTGTCCATTTTAGTGATTCCTTGGAGAGTGAATCATTAGGTTATCCCTCCTACATCAAAAGGAAGAAAGATGAAAATCCTTGTATCACTGGTTATTGCTATATTTAAGATTATGGTTTGTATGGCTAAATCTTGCATCTGGTTATGCTTGGTCATTTGCAAGGTGATTTATAAGTTGGTTTAACAAAGGTACATAGCAAATCAGTGTCCACACTATAAAATACTGTGTAAACAGTAATCATAAAAGGTAAAACCTGCCTGAGTATATGTGGAGCTAAAAAATGAAGAAGGACCTTATCCAGTCCTTAGCAATTAGGTTTTTCTTGTTCCTGAATCAGTATTAGAAAGTATAGTGTTCAAGTAGACATTTCAAGCACTGTGGTTCATACAAGAAAAATCCCTAACATGAGTAACATTAGTGCAACCTGATGAAATAGCAAAGAGAGGAACCTAACAAACAAAGGGAACCCAACAAATAGTTCAACAAAGGAACATCGATAGACTTCAAGTTCAACCTAACGACCAAGAACTGACAGCTAGTTACATCCCACAAAAAGTGGATCTAACTTTCCACGTCTGATAAATCACTAAAGTTGTATTTATACCTTCTTGATTTACTTTTAAATCCATTATGTGCGGAGGAAGCAATGTATTTTATATTTTTTTAATTAGTTTTACTGATTTAAAACATGCAAACTAAAGATCAAAGTCAAGTTGTAAACCTTGGATCTAAGAGTTAACATTGTAATGCATTGATTCTAAGATAGGTCAAATACTTGTATAAATAGGTGCTCAATCTATTGAGAATATTTGTTGTTCAATGAAGATAGTAGCCATGAAGAGCATCTAGACACCAGACAAGAGAATTCATGCAGAAGGACAGAAATAGAATCAAATTAGTTTCAAGAATAGAATAGAGGCTATCGACGAGCAGAGAAAAGGTATTCATTAATCACTTAAGGTGATATTGTTATTCTGAGAGCTTTAATAGCTCTGTAAAAAGAAATTATAGATTGCATGCAGTCAGGTCAACATTTGTACTCATTCTAACAAGTGTAGTATGCATATGAAATCCTTTCAAGAAAGGTGGACTTAACAGTCTTATTGTAAATCTCATAACTAAGTGCACACTTAAATTAGTGTTGCTAAAGCTCTTAACAAAGTAAATCTTAATAGGTCTCCACCTTAATACTCCTAACAGGGTAGATCATCAGAAGTGATCAAATTATAATCCTTTATTGGCTTCCTTCCATTCTGTAGATAGTGATTTTTTGTGGGTGCCATCCCCACCGTAGTTTTTACTTCCTAACAGGAGTTTTCTACGATACCATATCTTGTGTTATGTGTTTATCATTTTCATGAATGTTTCTATGAATGTTGAAAACTATCAAATATTATGAATGAACAATACATGCATAAGAAAGAACAACAGTAATGGTCGGTAATGCAGTAATGAATGATTACTAATTATGAATTGTGAAAGGTGTTAAAAGTTGTATAGGTACTGATTCACCCCTCCCCTCTTAGTACTACTTCCCATTAATTCAAACATAATGATGTAGCTAATTATTTGGCATTCAACCAGAAATGTTTCATGAAGGTGTATGAGTGGTTAGGTGTTTCAATGGATAGGCTACTAGTAAAATTAATGAAGATGATGAGGCCCAAGGATATGAGACTGGATGAAGTAGGAAATTTTAACTTTTCTGATTGGTTCTTCTTCTCAGATTACATAATAATCAAGGTTTATGGCTTCCCACATACCCCTCACCAATTACCTTATTATATTCCATCACAGTTGGATTTTCTTGAATTTATGTGGCAGTTCATGTGGATGCATAGGGTGTACTTGCAGGAATAGAAAAAAGGTTTTTTTATACCTAGATTCACTAGGTATGCAGAATTTGGTATTGATGAAAAAAATCTAAATAGATTTTAGAATTACATACTTGAAGAATATCCCTTGAAGAGTGGCAAGAAAATAAATCATGATCCTGAAAGGTATATGGAGTGGTTTAGATGTATTCATCTGAGAGGAGGTTCCTATATTCATGAAACATATTATGATGAGGATGTGATTAAGAATTGTGTGGAATCTCCTGTAGTCACTCCAAAAAGAAAGAAATGGGTAATTTTAGTGTGAATTGAGGATGAAACGAGAAGAAGATACCTTACAATTATAGTATTCCATCATAAAGAGAAGAATGAGGAGAAAAGGATTGAGTGAATGATGGAGCACTTTGAAGACATTTACTAGGGTAGGATTGGAATTTAAATAGAAGGAAAAGGATAGGAAGAAAAAGATCAAGTACATGAAGAATCATGGGAGATCATGCCTCCAAATGTCCTAAAAGAAATTATTCTTTAGACCCCCATTTAGTTCCTTACAAATTTTCTATAGTTGGAGCTAAATTACAGGAATCTATTAATATCCTAATGAAATTCAATATTAATAAGTAGAAGTGGGACAACCCTTAGCTTCCCCTCCTAGGGAGTGGTCTTCCAATGATGAACCAGAGGATAGAGAAAATATTGACAATCAAATACATTTGGAAGATGAAGATGGTGAGAGGTTTTTGGTCGCCCAAGAATTTATCTCAAATGATAACTTCATTAATATGCCATAATTTAAATCCTTATGGTTGAAGGTTAAGGGACCACTATAGGGTCTCCCAGAAAACACAACTCTTTAAGGAAGAAAGAGGCATTGTTAAATAAAGTGGAATATTGTTGATCCCAAGATGGAAATTGGAAGATATTTTCTTGTTGGATAAGATCAAGCAATGACATGATCCACTTTTTTCTTTTGAATTTGAAAAATATGGTGCAATTACAAGCTCAAGGTATCATCCTACTTTGAAGGCAGTTACATTGTGGATGAAGGCCCCAAACACTAATAGACCCCAACTACTTATAGGAGTAGAGGAAGATGATGGAGCTAGGTTAGTCATTTGAATATTGAGTGATACTATTGTATATGAGGAAGCTAATAATACATTACATGCAATAAAGTTAACTAGGGATGCTACCCAATTAAAAGAGAGAAAGCTCAATACACTTTTAGAGGAGATGACTTACTTTCATGTTTCTTATACTAAGGTTTTATTCCTAAATGCACAATTAAGAAAAGCATTAGAGAAGCTAACTTGTTCATAAGAGGAAAATACAGAAGAATAGGGTAAACCCTCTCCTTGATGGAGGAGATAATTTCGTTGAGGGTGAAATTGCAAGATGCACAGCACAAACTAAAGGTGAAGGAAGAATAATTGACACAAACTAAGTCTTTGATGAAGGATAAAATTTTCACAATGGCCAGAGGTACTCTCTCCCACATACTCAAGGTTATCCTTAGAAAATTACAAGATCTTCATAATTCTTTCTTTCTTGTTTCACAAACCATTGATCAGTGTGAAGGTTTCCTGGAGGAACATAAAGAGTTGAAAGAGGTATGGAAGCTATTAGTAAAATATATTCACCATCTCAAGACTACAATCAAATTCATACTTGGCATCCCTTAGAAAATTAAGGATTTTTGTAAAACTTATGATCTTCTTGTAAATGAAGTCTAGTACTTAGAAAGGAAGGGGGGTCATGAAGAAGGAGTTGAAATCATTTAAGGAGTTGGAGCATTGAACTATTCCCTCCTTGTGCAATAATAATTCAAAATTCAAAAAAATATGATGAGCGCAAATTGCAATATGAGGGCATAATTGATGTGGCAATCCAAAAGATAAGTAATGGGGATTACCTTATTGAGCATGCATATTATGATTCCATTGATAAATTTGTTTCTATAGATATAAGTTATTCCAAGTTTTTCATGGATACAGGGGTTACAATTGATGCTAAGTGCAGACAAACATCAGATCGGGTTGATAGCATCATAGGATTTAATTGGCCTCCAATCCTTACAGTGCATAGATAGAATCTAAAGCATTTCTAGTTGGAAGAAGAAGAAGATCCAAACAAGAAAATAGATGAGTGACTTGGCACTAGAATGTACATTTAGTTGTAAATGGTTTTTACATATATTTTTCCAGCTCAATGTTTGTTCCAACTTCTTGTTCCCAGTTACAAGGATGGTCTTGTCTATATAGTTTCACCTTTTTTGTGGCATGTTTATCTCCTGATTATGTTTTTGTTTCATCTTTCATGAAGGTTTTTATTTTGATTACAATGGAGGAAATTTTTTGGATAAAAATGTCAACAACACATTCTCTCTAGTGTAACAAATTTTTGACCATTTTATATAGCCTAAATATTTTTTTGCTCCCTAACTTCTATAAAGGGAAATCATGGTTGATTGACAAGGGGTTCTATAATTCTACATATTTGGCTTGTCTTTTTGCTAGGTAGACTAAGAAAATAAATAGAATAATCATATGGTTTTTGCAAAGTCACAGTTCAAATGAAATTTACTATGCATATTGACTTCAATTAATGAAAATCTTACCATGATTTATCCCCTCATTCACTTTCTTTGTATTGTATGGTTTGGTCTATCAAGAGTGAATCTGTTGGAATAGTCCCAAAGGATAATTGAGATGGGGGGGTGAATCAATTATTAGATACTTTAATTATTTTATTTACTTAGATATCAATTAACATAAAGCAAATGCACATTCAGATAACACAATAGAGAACACAACAATTTTGGTTACGGGGAAACCAAATAGGTAAAAAACCTAGTGGGAATTAGCACCCACAAGGAACTGTACTTGAGTATAATTATCCATGTTAGGAGATCTTGCAACCCTTTTAGGAGTTTTTCTTTACATTGAAATAAGTACAGAGACCTAGTTAAAGGTCAGACCCTGTTAGGAGTCTTTTACAAGTAACCCTGATAGGGGTGACGACTCACTGTCCAAAATCTCACTGCTAAAATGATGAAGGCTGCAACCTTCAGTAGAAAAGATATACACTATATCTGATAGATGAACTATTTGAGTAAACCTACTATCTTGATCAGTTGTAGTGTATTGTATACTTCCACTTCTTCTTCACATAGATCTTTTCTTGATGAATGAAATGTCTTTACTGTCCCAAAACAACGGACATTCTATTGTGTACTTTTTCTATCTCTTTTCTTATCATTCACACTTAGAATTCATCAAATGAACTACTATAAGTATCTTCTCCAAAGGATGTGAACTTCATTGGCTTTAGGAGTCACTTCAGTACTTCTTTATTCAGTCACATTAATCATGCAACCCAAACTAAATAGACGTGACACTTCACAAAGTCGACTCCACCAAATTAACTCCAACTTCATGATTCTGATAGAACATGTTTGGTGCCTTTAAATAATTATCTTTAACTCATAAATCAACATGAATACAAAAAAACATATCCCAAAGATAGGCACAACTCAAGGGATAAGGTAATTACGTCGGCTCTTCACAGATTGTCTTCAGTCTTTGTAACTTTCATAACTGATTAACATAACTCAACTGAAACTTCATATCTAACTCAGCGTGAATGCACATAGCATCTAGAACATGTATACACCATGGAAATAAACATGCATATCTCTAGAACATCTGTACTGATAATTTCATATAGAACACTGTTGTATATTATATGTTGTCATTAATGACAAACATACAATCAATTATTTGCACAGAAGCAGATCTCCAATAATCTCCCCCTTTGACATTGATGGCAACATATGATATCATCAACTCAAAGTGTCTTCCTTCTTTTTACAATCTTCTCAATATCCTCATCAAAAGTTCCTCTTCACTGTTGCTTCTCTTCTAACTGCATACTCCCCCAGAGTATATGCTTCCCCTTACTAATACTCCCCCTTTGACATCAAAGGAAAAGGGTGTTAAACACCATTAGGCATAGGTAATACTCCAGAAGTAGAGTAGTCAACCATTCATCAGTAACGAAGGACTGATGTTCTTGCTGCAAATTCTAATCAGACTCAGGAAAGAGAATTACTCCCAGCTTCTCCCTGAGATACTCAAAAGTATCTTTTGATAATGGCTTTGTAAAAATATCTGCTAATTGTTCTTTAGTGCTCACATAATCCAGCTTTACTTCTCTATCTGCAACTTTTTCTCTTAGAAAGTGGTATTTGATCTCTTTTTCATATTGATAGTACTAGTTTTGTCATAGTGAATAACAATAGGATAATCAATCTGAATACCAAATTATTTAATCATCTGTTTGATCCAAACCATTGTTGAACAATTCAATGCTGCTGCAACATACTCAGCCTCTGTTGTTGACTGAGAGATACAATTCTTCTTTTTACTTGTCCAAGTGACCAATCTATCTCCAAGAAATACTACTCCTCCTGATGTACTCTTTCTTTCATCAACACAACCTGCCAAATCAGCATCAATATACACATGAATTTGTATATTCTATGAGTTAGGATACCATAAACCATAGTCTATAGTTCCTTTTAAATATCTAAATATTCTGTTTATTTCCATTAGGTGATTTTTTTTAGGTTCAGCTGCAAATCTTCCAACAATGCCAATTGCATTAGAAATATCAAGCCTAGATTGAGTAAGATATATGAGTTTTCCAATCATAGACTTGTATAGAGTCTTGTCAACTATTGTGGAATCATCATCTTTAGAAATCTTGC
This sequence comes from Thuja plicata, assembly GCA_018584345.1. Classification (NCBI taxonomy): domain Eukaryota; kingdom Viridiplantae; phylum Streptophyta; class Pinopsida; order Cupressales; family Cupressaceae; genus Thuja; species Thuja plicata. The sequence continues at coordinate 2,467,713 of MU224784.1, read as the reverse complement.
TTCTTGTTATCATGGGGGTGCTTACTGGTTTGCAATCTTCCATCTTTAAAGTCTTCAATATCTCCTTCACATACTTAGACTGATTTATGAATATGCCTTTGTCTGTTTGTTTTACATTCAATCCAAGAAAATATTTGATAGGTCCAATCATGCTCATTTCAAACTCACTTTTCATTTCTTTGGCAAATTTTGCACTAAGTTTGTCATTACCTCCAAAGATAATGTCATAAAAAAAAATAGCAACGAGTAATAATCCTTCATCTGTCTCTCTTATGAATAAATTACAGTCTGCTGCTCCTTTTCTGAATCCTATCTTTGTTAAGTAACCATCAAGTCTCTCATACCAAGCTCTTGGGGCCTGTTTAATTCCATAAAGTGCTTTCTTTAATCTCCATACCATGTCTGGTTTGTCTGAAAGTTTGAATCCTTCAAGCTTCTCTATGTAGACTTCTTCCTTGAAGTCACCATTCAAAAAAACTAACTTGACATCCATTTGATATACTTTAAAGTTCTTGAATGTTGCATAGGCCAAAAAAAACTTGATAGCTTCCAGTGTTCTCACAGGGACAAATGTATTAGTGTAGTCTATTCCTTCTCTCTGCGCATATCCTTTACATACTAATCTTGCTTTGTTCCTTACCACTGTGCCTTCTTCATTTATTTTTTTCCTGAATATCCACTTTGTTCCAATCACATTCTTGTCATGAGGTCTAGGGACTAGTTCCCATGTATCATTCTTGATTATTTGATCTAATTCTTCTTGCATAGCACTTTTCCAATCTGAATCTTTGCACGCATCTTCAACACATAAGGGTTCAATCTAAGAAAGTAAGCATACCTTTTCATCAGTGATTTTACCTTTTGCTATGGATCTTGTCAAGACTTTAGTGCTCTGATCTCCAATGATATCTTCCTTAGATTGGTATTTGGATGTGTATTTTGAGTTCTTAGGAGTGATGATTTCATCTATAATTTATGATGCTTGTTCACTTGGTTCAGGATTGTTACATGAAACATCAATATAGTCAAACATTTCTTCAATAACTGTGCCCTTATTGATGGGTCTGGGCTCATCTTCAATCATGGGATCATAGTCATAATATCTTTCTTGAATCATAAAATTCTCATAAATCTTCACATGAGTACTTTCAATGATCTTCTTTAATCTTAGATTAAAACATCTATAGGCTTTTCTTTTAGTAGAGTAACCAAGAAAAATACATTCATCGCTTCTAGCATCAAACTTGCCAATGCTATCACCTCTCTTGATGTAGCACTTTCTTCCAAAGATTCTGAAGTATTTTATAGTAGGTACATTACCAAACCAAAGTTCATAGAGTGTCTTGTCTACGCCTAGTCTCAAATGTATTCTATTGATAGTATAGACTATTGTATTGACCGCATCTCTCCAATAGGTATGGGAAACTTTTCCTTCAATCATGATAGTGCATGCTGTGTCAAGTATTATTATGTTCCTTCTTTCTACAATCACATTTTGCTGAGGGGTTCTAGGTGCACTCAAGTGTCTCTTGATTCCATGTTCTTCACAATAATCATAAAACTGGTCAGAGGTGAATTCTCCTCCTCTATCAGATCTCAGACATTTTATCTTTAATCCAGATTAATTCTCAACCTTAGCTTTGAACACTTTGAACTTCTCAAAATATTCATATTTGTCTTTTAGGAATGCAACCCACATCATCCTTGAGAAATCATCAACAAACAAAATGAAATACCTTTCTTTGTAGTATGATCTTGTTTGAGTAGGTCCACATAGGTCTGTATGTATCAGATCTAATTTGTTTTCAGCAGAGTCTTGTTTTCTCCTTAATGAGGTCCTCACATGCTTCCCCATCACACATTCTCTGCACATGGTGTCAACTATTCTTCCAATACTTGGAAGGTCTCTTACTGCCTTTATATTACTTATCTTGACTATGTTGTCAAAATTGATATGACAAAGTCTCTTGTGCCATAGCCGATTGTCATCCACTTTTTCAACAAAACAACTTACTTCTGAATTGAGCTGAAAGACATTACCTTTGGTCTTTGATCCTGATGCAATCATGTCTCCTTCTTTGTTGTTAATGATGCACTGGTTGTTTTTGAATTCCAACTGATATCCTTTATCAAGCAACTATCCAACACTTAGTAAGTTATGATGTAAACCATCAACATAAAGAACATCATATGTCTTATTCTTTCCATATAAGGTGATAGAACCTCTTCCTATGATAGGTTTGGGAGTGTTATCTCCAAATCTAACCATGCCACCTTTGTACTTGTCCAAATGTACAAATCTATCTTTGTCTCCTGTTATGTGGTGTGAACATCCATTGTCAATGATCCAGTCAATTCTGATATCAGCTTTTGAAACTAATGCTAACTCTTGTGCTTTTTTCTTCATATTCTTTGTCCATTTATTCAAGCATCTTCTCAATGTCTTTAATGGAAATGAAACCAATTTCATCTTCTCCTGAATCATCATTGGTTACACCATCTTCAGCATGATAACATTCCTTAGTGTACTTGGGTTTGTAATCTGATCTAAAATTATTGACTCTTATAGGACACTTGGATGCAAACTGACCAAATTTGCTGCATGAAAAACATTTGAATGGTAGTTATCCTTCATATTTCCCTTTACCTTTCCTTTCTTTCTTGGAAATCATAGAAATTATTTCTCCTAGTTCTGTATCCACTTCTTCATTATTACTAGAGTTGCTTATGGATTTCTTGTTGTGGACTGAGGCTTTGAAAGTTGTCTCACTTTTAGGTTCTGTCTTCAATCTTGATAGCTCAAATGCAGATATTTTGCTAATCAAAGTCTCCCTTTTGAAGTCTTTTGAAAGTTCCATAGTCTCATCTAAGATATTTATCTTTCTCTCATAGTCTGTTGTTAGTGTGGTCATTAGTTTGTCCATTATATAATCATCTGAAATTTCTCCACCATTGTTCCTGATACCTGAAACTGCTTCATTAATTCTCTGATTCTAGGCTCTGATGTTTTCTTCAGGTAGCATCTCTACGTTGTTTTATCTTTTCTTCCATATCTTTCTGTGCACATTCTTTTCTTGGATGTCTCCTTCAAACATATATTCTAAGTATTTCCAAATAGAGTATGTTTTATCTACCTTCTTGATCTTAGAAAATTCACTGTCGGATAGGGTACTGATTAGGGCTTCTTTGGCGATTGCATTTTGAGTGAACACTTCTTTTTGTTTGATTGTAGATTCTTCTTCTGCAGGGTCTTTCAGGGTGGGAGCTTCAATTGCTTGAGTTTAAATCTCATAGATCTCAAATCCAATGCACTAAAGATGTGTTATCAGTTTGTTCTTCCAGTCAAGATAGTTTTCTCCATCAAACTTAGGACTTTCTTTCCTGAAGTATGCCATCCGATCTACCTTAAGCTGTGAGGCTTTCTCTCCAAGGAACCCTGATCTGATACCAATTGTTGGAATAGTTCCAAAGGATAATTGGGGGGTTGAATCAGTTATCAGCTACTTTAATTATTTTCTTTACTTAGATATCAATTAATATAAAGAAAATGCACATTCAGATAACACAATAGAGAGCACAACATTTTTGGTTACGGGGAAACCAAATAGGTAAAAACCTTGGTGGGAATTAGCACCCACAAGGAACTGTACTTGAGTATAATTATCCCTATTAGGAGATCTTGCAACCCTGTTAGGATTTTTTCTTTACAATGCAATAAGTACAAAGACCTGGTTAAAGGTCAGACCCTGTTAGGAGTCTTTTACAAGTAACCCTGTTAGGGGTGAGGACTCACTGCCCAAAAGCTCACTACTAACATGATGAAGGCTACAACCTTCAGTAGAACAAATATACACTATATCTGATAGTTGAATTGTTTGAGTAGACCTACTGTCTTGATCAGTTCCAGTGTATTGTATACTTCCACTTCTTCTTCACATAGATATTTTCTCGATGAATGAAATGTCTTTACTATCCCAAAACAATGGACATTATGCTCTATAATTTTTTGTCTCTTTTCTTATCATTCACACTTAGCATTCATCAAATGAACTACTATAAGTATCTTCTCCAAAGTATGTAAAATTATTCAGCTTTAGGAGTCACTTTAGTACTTCTTTAGTCGCCACATTAATCACGCAATCCAAATTGAATAGACATGATGCTTCACAAAGTCAGCTCCACCAAATTAACTCCAACTTCACAATTCTGATAGAACATGTTTGGTGCCTTTAGATAATTATCTTTAACTCATAACTCAACATGAATACAAACATGCATATCCCAAAGACAGGCGCCACTTAATAAATAATGTAATTACGCCAGCTCTTCACAGATAGTCTTCAATCCCTGTAACTGTCATAACTGATTAACATAACTCAACTAAAACTTCATATCTGACTCGACGTGAATGCACATAGCATCTAAAACATGTATACACCATGGAAATAAACACGCATAGCTCTAGAACATTTTTACTGATAATTTCATATAGAACACTGTTGTATATTATATGTTGTCATCAATGACAAATATACAATCAATTATTTGCACAGAAGAAAATCTCCAACAGAATCAGTATTGTCTTTGTAAGTTTATAATAATTGTTTAATATGTTGATTTAGTTCTTTTCTAAGAAAATATTAAATTCAAATTGTGCATTACAACATTAAAAAAGGGGTGACAAAAATTTGGTAAGCATCAATTATGGTTGGATACATGTTGGGTGTGATGTAATGCATTTCTATCTAGGAATATTTGCATAAGTATTTTCATGTTTCATTTGTATGTGACTCTGTGTCTATGGAGATTTAGGCGTGGGTCTTTGGTTCAGAATTTAAGATACCAAACATCAAAATATATTTCATCATTTATTCTTTGTGTAATTTTGGATTTGTTCTTATTTTTTATTCTTAGATGTATATTAAGTATATATACATTTATAAGCATAGCCAACTTATGAGGATAATGAATAATATGGACTAGATCACATCACTGAGAATTGTCTATTTTTAGGTCATTTTTGTTGTCATTTGTTTAATTCCTTGTAATAATTACTAAAGGTTTACCCAACCAGGTCTAGCAAAGCCCAAAGAGGAGTAACTCCTTATTTCAAAAGGAATTGTCAGAGTAGTTGGCCATTTGTTTCAAAAAAAAATTGATATAAATTGGCTAAACCTTAGGTAGATTTGAAATGCGCAAATTTAAGAATGAACATAAACAATATCCATAAGTATATTAACCATCATTGGAATCTTGATAAGAAAGAAAGGTATCATACTCTTGCATAGCTTTATCCCATTGTGGTTGAGATTTATCTTGATTAAAGCACTAAGTATCAATACTATCTATGAAATTAGAAATCAAAGAATAATTACAATAATTTTCCTTTCTACCTTTAGATTTATCAATTCTATCTAACTAATAATCATTGTCTTAAATAAATGTTTTCAAGCATTTGGGCCTCCTTTTAGATGCATTCTCATATCATTTAATAAACTTAGTAAAGTTAATATAAATTTACTATCTCCTACTACCCAAGGCAAGAACATAATACACTACTTCTTGTAGTGACAGTGAATACGATGAGGTTGTAGCACTGTTCGCTAAGATTTGGTATAGTTCAAGGCTTAGGTTTTCCATGGTATGTTATTATCCTTAGAGGTTTAATTTTGTTATGTTTTAAAAGTTCCATATTGTTATTTTTAGTTTCATTATTTATTGGTGCACCCTTAGGAAGGATAAATTTAGTTCCCCCTAATTACCATCATTGCCCCCATATTGTTTTCCATGTTGTAAAGCCAAATTACCAGTTATAGTGACTTAGAACAATGTAGCAGTAACTAAAAATAGATTTGGTTTGTAATTATGTAAATAATAAAACTCTTTCATTTAAGCCTACACCAACATGTCGTATTATCTATCATTAGTCATTAACATGTGTGCTATTCTAGATTATTTTGTAACAGGCCAGTTATCCTGGTCTAGACTAACTGGACAATGATGCAATATCAATAAACTCATAGTTTTTTCGCAGCATGGTGGGAAGACATTCAATTTATGTGTACATAATATGTGTGAATGAATTATTGTCAATTTTATTTTCCCTTGCCCAATCCCAGAATGATAAACATGAAATCTCATTATAATGATAAATACAACGTGGTTGTGTGTACTCTTCACAAAATTTTCCTATGGTTGAAGGTTTGGGTTGTTCACGCCTAGATAACATGCTACATAGAATTATTGTAAAATCACTTTGGTCACCTACCCAAGGAAAGAATGGGAAAAAATTCTTGTGGTGACAGTTAATACGATAGGGTTGCATGCATTATTGGCTAAGTTTGGGAATGGTTGAAGGGTTGGGTTGTCGAGGGTATCTTGTTTTATTTATATGTTTTATTTTCTTATTTTTTAAAAGTGTCATATTGTTATCACTAGTTTTATTATATATTGGTGAAACCCTCTAAGGATAATTTTAGTTTGCACTAAATACTGTGATTGACCCCATACTATTCACCATAGTGACTCATCAAATTTATAATTGCAATGACTATCAACAATCAATCACTAATTGAAAAATGGTTGAGTTCCTAGTTGTGCAAATAATAAAAGTGAACTTCTATCCAATAGTCATGATAAATGTTCACATTATTTTAGCCACTCATTGGCCTATCAAAGATCATGGAGAAAAAACACACTCATAATTGGCTGAACTATATCACGGAAGAGTACACCAACATCATGTGTTAACCAAAGTTAGTTGTTAATCTGACGTAGTATACCAGACTACTATGTATGCCACAAATTGAGAATGCTACAAAATCAATATACAAACAAAGTAAACTCAAACTAAACTAAAATGAATCTATTTTTTGTTATATGTACTAGAAACATGCATCCAATATGGTGGAATTTGTATTCAACAACACAAATAACATATTTTTAGTTCTCTTCAGAGGATAATACAGTCACTGACAGTTCAAAAAAAACCAACTAATAAGCACAACAGTTGGGTGGATGAATGAACATTACATACAAATTGAATCTATAAACCATCACTGGAAACAGATATACCATTCCAAACACTAATTAAAAATATTTCATATTTATGGGTTTATTCTAAGGAATATTCAAAAGTAGTATTTGTTAGGATTGGGGAACACTAAGAGGGGGGTAAATCAATGTTCTAGCACTTTTAACTTTATTGAACTTATTGCATAACCATAAAGAAAATACAAATAAAAGTAAAAAACAAAAGCATAAGAAAAGCATCCACAACATTATGACACCGTGATTTTTATCGTGGAAACCTGGTTAAGGGAAAAACCATGATGGGGATGGAACCCACTAGTAATTACTTCTACAGAAATAAGTAACCCTGTTAAAGGTTTGAGTACATAGGGGAATGCACATGCATTCAAGCTTACAACCTAGAGCTCATTTCTCAAATATAAAAGAGGGCCACAACCCTTAGAGGCACACTGCCAAACAAAATAATTTTAGCTACAAAAGTGAACTGATAAATAGCATCAAGTATGCTTGAATAGTTCCATGTAAGTATAATATAAATATTCTTATCTGATAGTCAAACCTTTGATCACAAATACATAAAATATACATAGAATATCAAATTATCTTATCCAACTATCACATCATAAATTATGACAAAACCTCAAGCTTATATATCCATCAGCAAAGATAATAACTCCAACTATTGGCCTCAAGAACAATATAAGTAGTGTGTGAAGTGTCGACCTGGTCTAACCTCAAAACATGTTCCTAACCTCAAACAAAAGCATAGATGTCATCATACATGTTAGATCTATCATATTAAACTATAAAACCATTTAGATCATTGATCAGATAGGATTTCTAATCGAGCCAATAACCAATTATCTATGTTCTTCACTATTTTCTATACACCTAATAATCAGAAAGCTATAATTCAAACATCTGATAACACTATGTGTTGCGAATATAGACCATAGTAGATAATACCTCTCTGAAGATCCTCCTAGGTTCGCACCTCAAAAATGAATCATACATGTTTGTCGATCCATATATCGAACCCAGTATATTGTGTCAGTTATCCCATACTTAGCCAAATTTGCACTCTAACCTTCGGTATCATCATAGCATGATAAGTAACCATCAAAATAATGTATGGTTTCCATCAATGAAAACATACAACTTAAAAATATTAGTGTCTCTTTCTAATAGTATTAGCCATATATGTAAAATGAATTTGTTGTATGTTATAGTAGTTGCAATCACATACCATCAAATTGCCTCATTGGTAATGCAATCATTACACCCAAATCCCTCAAATCAAAATCTATAAATATATAGTGTACATCCACCATCTTTGTGCACAACTCAAATAGATAGTTTATATACTTAATATTAACAATTCTAAGATGCAATGTCGTGAATGAAACATTTAGAATAATTTCAGACATGGAAACATAATCACAAACTATTATGCCAAATATCACTCTAAACATGAAAATGAGTCAACTATTGTTCAATAGAGATGCCACCAAATAAGTGAGATTTTAGATAAATATAATAAAATTATTTTTATTTGTGTTAACAACATATTGTAGTGAATATAAATTATTTGTATGATTTTGAAATAAATTGTTTTTTTTATCGATAATAGGTGTATTATATTAATTTCAAAATTATTCCATTACATAGTAAATCCAAGCCACTTAATGGTAGATGAAACATAGGCACCCTCCAACAGACAAAAATAGGCCATTTTATGACAGTAACAACACTCAAAAACCCCAAATCCCACCACCATTATTACAAAAAAAACTCGAATAGACCATTTAAACCAAAGGTCTATTAAGAAACTAGCCCATACTACTGAAAATTGGGTATGTTAAGGCTCTATGTTGGAATAATGGAATGGTGTGTACTAGAGGGGTGAATCGGTACCCTTAAAAAATTTATCACTTATCCTTTAGTAATCTTTTCTTGCATTACGGACCATATTGCTTTTATACCTTATGCATGTAATATCAAATCATAAACTTAATTGCATGTAAACATTCATAGAAACATTCATGAAAAGTAGTTACACATGACACAAGAATTGGTAACCCAAAAAACCCCTGTTAGAAGGTAAAAACTATGGTGGGGATGAAACCCACAAAGCTTCACTATCTACAGAATGGAAGGTGTTGGTTAAGGCTACAAGTGTGATCACTTCTGATGATCTTACCCTATTAGGATTAACATTTTAGACTAGTTAGGTCTACTCGGTTAAGAGATTTAGAAACACTATTTATGTTGCACTCGATTAAGAGATTTACATAAAGACTGTTAAGTCCACCTTCTTAAAGGATTTCTTCTATTTGCTACAATTTTTAGAGATTAGTCAAACATACTTGTTGACCTGATAGTATGCAATCTTGAATTGTTGAATATAGATCCATTAAGTTCACAATGTATGTGTATCACCTATAGTGATTAATTAATACCTATGTTCTACTCGGTAGCCTTGAATCTTGTTCTTCATAACTGAATTCTTTCTTTTGTGTCCTTCTGAATGAAACTCTCTGTCTGATCCTTAGATGTCCTCTATGTGGCTACAATCATCATTGTCTAATTGATTACTACATCTATTTATACAATGTATTGACCTTATTAGGTTTTATGCTTTACAATAAAAAGTCTATGATCAAAGGTTTACAACTTGACCTTGATCTCCTAGTTTTCATGTTTACAATCAGTTGGATTGATTAAAAAAATTACATATTCTTTACTTGTTCCTCAAGAAATGGTTTTAAAGCTAAGCATAAAGCTAAATATAAAACTGAAGTGCTTTATCTGACGTGTATCTCATATCCACTTTTCTCAGGAATAAAACTGTCTCTTGGTAGACTGGTGCTCGGTGGTGTCTCTATAGACATACTACTCTCAGGTTCCTTTGTGAATTGTGTTGTCATTTTTCTCTTTGAATGTTTGTCAATGATAGTTTTCTCGATGTTCACTGTGCTTGTCTATTTTGGTGACCTCTGCACTTAACTATTTCGGTGACCATTATGTTTGTCTGAATGTTGTCACTCAGTGATCATGTAAACTGACAATCCAAAAATTGTTTCCTTGTATACTAATGACAAATATGATCCTTTAGGATTATCAACCTCCCCCTTTGGCATTAGTATAAAAAACTGATATGTGCAAAACTGAAATGTTCACTATATACACCAAGTATTTATCTTGTCAATGACTCCCCCTATGTGCATGCCTAGGTACCTATTTCTTCCTTTGTTACATTTCTCCCTTATACATATATTTCCCCTTTTTCAAATGTGTAAATATATATCCACATATATTTTCCCCCTTTACATATCATTTCCCCCTTTTTTTGGAAATAATGACAAAGGTGTAATACTTACATCTTGTCAAGTATGTGAGCATGGTATTTTTGAATGTCTGTCATTATCTTCTCCCATTTCTCTTGGAGGTTTTCCAGGTTCATGTATTCCAATGTGAGTATGGTGTGCATGTCATATATACTCTCAGTAACAAACATCTCTAGGGTGGCAATCAATGCTTTTGCTGAAGTCATGTGTTTCAACAGTAGTGTGAGATTCAGGAGTAACATAGTCTAAATCTCAGTTAACTCATCTCTAATTTTTCTTTGTTATTTTTCAAGTTCAAGTCTCAACCTTTTGGATTCTACAACCTTCTCATGATGTAATTGGAATGCATTTTCTTTAGTTGTGATACTTTGTGCACTAGCCTTAAGATCTTCATCTATCTTAGCTATCTTTTCACTATGCTCAGTAGTGAAATTCTCTATTGTGCATAACTTTTGAACTAGTTTGACTACTTCTGATATTATGGGTTCCATTGTAGTAACTAATTCAAAAAAATTTACCTTGTTTTCTGCCACTTCTTAGCTGATCTTTTTGGTTAACTTGTATTAAAAGTTATGCTCAACATGTTCCTCAATGACCTTGTCTATATCTACATTCTATGATGTAATGGCATCTGCTAATTGATCAAGTATTGGATCATTTTGATCAATGTCGATGTTAGGAACAATATGCAATAATATTTATTTTGTTCTTTCCAGGACTCGTGAGTTCTTGTGCTCCTTTTTGAGCTTTTCTTGAATTGCCTTTCTTTTACAGAGTTCTCCATACTTGGTAAGTGACTCTGGATCCAATGTTCTAGGATCATAGTCTGGTATATCAATACTTTCATCTAATGTGACTGGAGTTTTTCTCTTCTTCTTCTTCTTATTTGTGAGAGTAGTGGAAGCGGGATTATGAATTACCATTGCAAGTTCTTTTTCTTTCTCTATTTTCCTTGGTGAATGTGTGGGAGGTGTGGTGCCTTTGCCTTGTGTTTTGATATTTACCTGTCGGTTGGTAGTAGAAGTCTCTACATCAACCTTATCTTTATCTGTAGCCTTTTCTTCCTTGGTGTTCTTGTCATCACTTGGTTTCTCCTCTCCACTTGTATCTATCTACTCTTCATTTGTATCATTTTTATTCCCTTTTTCATTATCTGTGTCCTCAGGTATGTTTGCATCAGGTTCAGTTGTCTTCTCCTTTTCTTCTGAAATGATATTGATAGCTTGTATCAATAGAGGCATTTGACCTAGTATATTTACCTATGAAACATCTGGTGTTTCCTTTTCCTCTTCTTGCTCGGTGGTCACATTCACATCTTCATCATTGTTTGGATCATTTTCAGAATCAATATGAGTTATGTGTTTGATTGTAACTTCTATTGTATCCCCTAATGATTGTAAAATCTGAGGTATGTCATCCATGGCCTTACTTTCTTGTGTTTTTAGATATACTAGATTGACAACCTCGGTGTCATTAATGAAGATATGTTCTAGGCTCAGTGTAGCCTCTTTCTGTTCATAGTGAGGTTTCTTAGTAAGAGCTAGTACCTACTTGGGGGCATTGAAAATTTCATTCCAAGTCTCATTGCTTTCTTTGTCAAGCTCTTGTAATCAGCCCTCTAGTCCTTTGTATGCTCTCAGTTTAGCTGAAAATTTGTTTGAATTATCTTTCATTGTTTCATTAATCTCTTCAACTATTGACTCGAGTGGTGTGAGTGTGACTAGGGATCTTTCCCTTATCTATTTCATTGTATGCAGTGCATAAGTCCACTTTGCTGATATTCTTTCATTTAGTTCTTGTAGCATTTGCTTGTTGAATTGTATTAGTACATACTTGTATGCACTCATTTCCTTAATTATGGTTTCTTCTATCTTATTCTAGTCCTCGGGAGATAAGTTTATCCATTGTTTAATATTTCAGTGTGATATGCTCCTGGTGTTGATGATCGACTCAGCTACTTCATTAACTATTTTAGGAACTTTGAGTTTTTCAGCTTGGAGTCCTTGTTCTTTCTCATCTTGTTCAGTATCTTCCTTATCCTCTTTTCCTCAGATATATTTCCTTCTTTGTCTTGGTGTTGATGACCTAGTTTGAGGCTTTCTCTTCTAATAGGTCCTAAAAATACCTTTCTTGACTGGTGGTGAGTCTGCTTCTTTTGTAGTCTTACTCCTTTTTCTTGATGTTTTTGTTACATTTGCAACCTTTTCCTTCTTGGCTGGTGGTGCATATGAATCAGTAGATTTAGAATCACTCAATTTTTCATTATCACCAACGGGTGACTGTCCTTTGGTGACATCTTGTTCAAAATCTTTATCATCTACCAAAAGTTTCTTCTCAAGTGTTTTTATGATTTTATTCTTCTTTCTATCTATCTTCTTTACTACTAAGCATGTCTTGATTCTAGACTTGGCTTCTTCATAAGTTCCAAATCTTCTCACTGATTTATCCACTAGTTCATTCAATAATGCTTCAATAGAATTTTTAGCTTGATCTATGTTGATCTCATAATCCAATGGTGGTAACCATGTTGTCCTCGATATAGCTGGTTTGATTAAAGTGATCTCAGTGTCCACTATGAAACATATGTCATCTTTATAATGTTCATTCAGTTGTGCAATGATTCTCATTCTCTTTTGCATTTTTTCCTTAAAGGTAGTAAAGTATTCATCCATTATAGATGTGAATTTGTCACCTAGTGACTTGATGAAATCACCAATTTGTGCAGTTATCGGTTGGGTTGTGTCCCAATTGACATTACCAACAGATGGGAAAAAGTTCTGAAAGTAGAAGAATGTGCACATAAGTAGTGAACCAAACTTACATAAATTAGATTTGGTTGACCTAATTTTCCTTAGATTCTCCTCTAGTTGCTTTAATAGAAGCTCATATAAGTCTATTTGTAGTCCTTTCTTTACAATCTTATAGGTAGTGTCAACTGCTCCACATGCTATGCTATTCAATTGGCTAGGTTGGAATACCTTGTACCCAAGTACACATGCACCAAACTTCATCTTAGGGTCGGTGATGGAGTTGACTTTCAAACCTCTATTGTCCCATACTACACCTGTTAACTTTTCTATCTCGAGGTGAGAAGGATGTTTGAGGGCTTTAGCCTTGTCAGTTACTGGATAACGTGTAACGGCGTGAATAACATCCTTAGTGATCTATTTTGGTTCATCCAACCATATTTTTTTTTCATGTACTCTGCTAAGTACTATCAAAATCCATTCGGTTTTGAACTCTTATAGAAACATTAGGGCATTTGTTAACCCTTTCACCTCTATGTGCTTATGTTCATATTTTAGGTTTCATCTATGCAAAGCTTCTTGTAAGCTTCTTCAACCATAAGATCTTTGATCTCTACAACTTTACAGTGGAAATATGCATGGATATCTTCCACTAGAAAAACCCTAGGATGGATGCTTGAGAATTCTCCCTTGTCATCAGATTGTGAAGCAACCTCAGTGAAAAATTTATACTTAGGCTCTTCACAGGTTGTGTTCTTGATCAGGTTGACCTTTTTTCCTTTAGTTTCTTGATCTTTGTGACACGCAAGGTAATTTTTGTTGTTTGTGAAATTAGGGCTTTCTCTGTAAATGAAATGTGTGCTCAATAAGTCTTGTTACTTACTAGATCTTCGTTGTAGATTCTAGGAATCTGTCAGAGTCGCCTTTGAATCTACTATGAATCAATCTACAAAATTGCCTCTCTTCTTTGCTCTGTTGTTTTCTCATTTTTGCATGGTGAATGAATGAGCTCTTTGATGCCCTATTTATATCAAATAACCTAAGAGGTGTAATAAATTCTTTAGCTTCCACTCGGTTAATGACACAAAGACGCTCACGCAACATACCAACTTCATCCTTGATGTTTATACAATGCTCGGTGTTAGTGACACCTTAGTTGCACTTTTCACATGTTCGCGGATGGTGCTCGGTATGTAGAGAAGACTTAATTGTCTTTTATATGTTTACTGATGATGCTTGGTTTATATTGACAACTTGGTTGTTTTTCATATGTATATTGACGATGCTCGATATGTATTTACTGATGGGACTAAATTCACAAAATCATAACAAGTAATATCATAGTGCATCTCCATTCATGCTAATTTGGAATATTATCAATGTATATAGGAACTGATGTAAAATTTGACTTTATAGAGTGTAGTTCCATACTTACTTGTTGTGCTTAGGTGGGGGTGGTGATTTCACCAGATCCATTGGATGAGGTGTCACCAATTGCAGTGCTTGGTCCAGCATCATCTTTTCTTGAAGCTTTCCTCCACATTTGATTTCTCATTCTCTTGATATATTAATTGGTATTGTCATTAGAAAAAGTGTTTGTCTCTATCACTCGGTCTTTAAAGTCCTTTCTTAGGTGATCGACCCTATGACAGTGTAAGAATGCCATTCCAGAGTTAGTCCAGTTCCTCAACCTTCTTATCCATTTTCTCATGCATTTTGCAGCTATGTGTCCATATCTACCACATGCTATGCAATTTTCCCATGTGTTTTAATCCCAAACATATGAGTTACTGACTCTTCTTGGTTGATGAGAATTTTCTTGTTCTTTTGGTTTCCATGCTTGCTTTTTCCTTTTCCTACATTCAAGAGATGTGTGCCTATGCATTTTGCAAGTAAAAAAATATTTTTCCATGTAGGATTCCTTCTTTGGTTTGTTCACCTTATATCTGCATTCATGTGCTTTGTGTCCATGCTTGTTACAATTATAACATTTACCTATGAATGTAGAAGTGGATTTAGGAATACCTTTAGCTTTGCTCCTGCAAACATTTTATGTGTGGCCTGTCTTTCCATAGTGATTACATGACTTCTTCCTTGGTCTTGGATTTGTGTAGACATATTTTGTATCAGCTCGGTTTGATGATTATCCATGCTTGGTATAACCTAAACTGGTATTGTTGTTGAGTCTTCTTTTCCCATTCAGAAAATCATTCATTCATTTTGCACTCTTTTTAGCTTTCTTGATCATATCATTACGTTGTTTCTGAATCCTTACTTCATGCTTTAGTTTCTCATTTTCTTCTCTTAGTTCACCAATGGATTCTAATTTCCTATTGAGTTATATGTTCACTCGATTGGCCTCATGACTCATAAGAACTATTTGACTGGTGATCTCATGATGATGTTCAGTTAGTCTTTGTATCTCAGTTTCTCTCTCTTGCAGCTTTTCAGTGATCTTCCTCCTGTCATCAATAGCTAATGTCCTTTCTTATTCATCTTTTCTAGCATTATTCATAACATCAATCATCCTTACCATCTATGTCTCTTGACCAATTTTTAGTACCTTTACTTGTTCAGTCAGATGTTTATTGATTTCATTCAGACTTGTAATGCTTCCTTCAGATGTGTCAGATGTATTGCTAGATGTAGATCCTGATGACTCAAAAAATCAAGTATCTCTTCTTCATGATAGTCAGTTTCATTTTGGTGAGATGTCATGACTTTTATTTCATCCAATAACTCTCTCATCTTGATTCTTTCTTCTTTATATTGATCATAGAAGATTTGTATTCGCAACTTCTTATTCTCAATATTCTTATCAATCTTATACCTTTCCATTGTATGATCTTTTCTCTCAAGTGATTTAAACTTTTCCAAATAAGAGATCTAGCTCTGATACCAATTGTTGGAATAATGGAATGGTGTGTACTAAGAGGGGAGGGGTGAATTAGTACCCTTAAAAATTTTATCACTTATCCTTTAGTAATATTTTCTTCCATTGCTGACCATATTGCTTTTATACCTTATGCATGTAATATCAAATCATAAACTTAATTGCATGTAAACATTCATAGAAACATTCATGAAAAGTAGTTACACATGACACAAGAATTAGTAACATAGAAAACCCATGTTAGAAGGTAAAAATTGTGGTGGGGATGAAACCCACAAAGCTTCACTATCAGCAGAATGGAAGGTGTCAGCTAAGGCTACAAGTGTGATCATTTCTGATGATCTTACCATGTTAGGAGAAATATTTTATACTGGTTAGGTCTACTCGATTAAGATATTTAGCAACATTATTTAGTGTGCACTCAATTAAGAGATTTACATAAAGACTGTTAAGTCCACCTTCTTAAAGGATTTCTTCTATTTGCTACAATTGTTAGAGAGTAGTCCAAAATACTTGTTGAACTGATAGTATGCAATCTTGAATTGTTGAATACAGATCCATTAAGTTCACAATGTATGTGTATCACCTATAGTGATTGATTAATACCTCTGTTCTACTCTGTAGCCTTGAATCTTGTTCTTCATAACTGAATTCTTTCTTTTGTGTCCTTCGGCATGAAACTCTCTATCTAATCCTTAGATGTCCTCTGTGCAGCTACAATCATCATTGTCTAATTGATTACTATGTCTATTTATACAATGTATTAACCTAATTAGGTTTTACTCTTTACAATAAAAACTCTATGATCAAAGGTTTACAACTTGACCTTGATCTCCAAGTTTGCATGTTTACAATCAATTAGACTGATTAAAACAATTACATATGCTTTACTTGTTTCTCAAGAAATGGTTTTAAAGCTAAGCATAAAGCTAAATATAAAACTCAAGTGCTTTATCTGACATGTATCTCAGATCCACTTTTCTCGAGAATAAAACTATCTCTCGGTAGACTGGTGCTCGGTGATGTCTCTATAGACATACTTCTCTTGGGTTCCTTTGTGAACTATGTTGTTAGTTTACTCTTTGAACTATCTATCGGTGATAGTGTTCTTGGTGTTCACTAATTTTGGTGTTCATTGTTCTTGTCTATTTCAGTGACCTCTACACTTAACTATTTCGGTGACCATTGTGCTTGTCTGAATCTTGTCACTCGGTGATCATGTAAACCAACAATCCAAAATTGTTTCCTTGTATACTAATGACAAATATGATCCTTTAGGATTATTACTCTAGACCCATCCCACCCTACTCTCTAAATCATCATATTGCTTCTTCCCTGGTGAAGATCAAGAAATTTGTGCCACCATGCTCCTCACTAGTCGCTCCGCCAACACCAACCCTCCTACCACCGCCATGAGCACCTCATCTAGCATCGTCACCATGGATCCCCCAACCATAAGCTCCACCAACATAAATTTCTTCTGCTTTGGATGGAAACTCCCTTCAAGGAACAGGACGTCCATCCTCCCCCAATGGGGAAGTAGACTTCACCAACCTCACCTTCCTCTCACACCTCCACTTGATCGCCTCCTCCATATTTTTTGTGTCCTCCTCTTGCAAAAATTCCAATAGAGCCTTCCACCCCTTCCAAACATTTTTTATGTGATCAGCTATTGGGTTGAGTGATGACCTGATCACCAATGACTACAATTCCTCTCCACCTCTATCAATGAGTCTCCATGGGCCATCGTACATGTGCAACTTGACACCAACCTTTGCCCACCCGATAATGTTCCCAAAACCCCCTACCCATTTGGGTTCCAAGAATGCTTGAGCCACAATCAACACCTCCTCCCATGAAGAACCAACCATCAAGGCCAAGGCTAGAAAGATGGAAAAAATTTCAAGGTTGGTCCTCATCCTAAGATTAGAAATGAGGAACTCCTCCCCCAGCATCAACACCACCACCTCCCGAAACTCAACTTGATCAATTTTGAATACATTCCTCATCCTCTGAATGGAGATGGGGCCTCTAAAACCAGGGAGATGTCCAAGAGAATTTTGCCTCCATCTTTGATCTTAACCAAAACCCACGAAAATGTAGACCAAGAAAGTAATTTGAGTACAAAAATGTCACCATTCAACTTAAAAGTCAGCTCACATCATGGAGTCTGCCCTGGTGCATTCCAGTTGTCTCATTGTCATCATACTCCCTACCACGAGCGTAAGTAGATCTTTAGGCTAATCCCACTTCATACTTCCCACACATCATGTCCATAGCCCAATCATTCTTCCCAACTACATAGGGAAAAGGATTGTACTTCCTCTGCCTCCAACTTCAAAAGCATCTTCCTTATTAAAAATGGGTGTTCACCGAATGATTTATCTAAAAATTACAACCATCCGTATTAAAATCTAAGCAACCTAGGAACCTTAGATCTTCAAAAAGCTCAAACTTGTCCACTAACGACCCATTCGCCCCTATGTTGGAGAGATTGTCAGCGAGTTTGTTTGCCTCCTTAAGGACATGTGTCACCTTGAAATCATCAAACTCCTCAAGTAGATTGTAGATTCTCTCGACATGTTTGTTGAGGTACCAAGTATCCATTTATCCTTTGACAATACCATTCACATTAAGCAGAGAGTCACCTTCAAGGTGAACCTTCCTCTCCCCCAACTTTTTTTCCATTGGGATTGCACCAACCACTGCCAAATATTCCACCTCAATATTAGTATCATTTTCCAACCGTTCAGCACCAATTCCCATGATACGTCCTTTCTCATTATGAGCTACAAATCCAGCCCCAAATGTGCACAGGTTTCCTCTTGAGGCCCTATCAAAATTAACTTTGGTCCAGAAAAGCTTAGGTGGCTTCCAACTACATCTGGGATCCTCCTTATTCAGATATGTATCCCTTTGAAGCCCATTAATGGACCTAATTTTGAAAAAAATTGTTACAAACATCAAGTGTACAAAATTATTTTCTTCGTCCATCTCTAAGATGGAATTCTAGCCTGTATCCCCAAAAAATTGTTTCATTGACCAACAGTCCTAGTTATCCTGAAAAGGTGGGTGAAGTCTAGAATCACTGAGTTCCTTGACAAATGGTGAGGGAGGCAATGAACATTCCAGAAGGAATTCCATCCACATGGTATCCTTAGTTGTTCATCTAGGAAAATGTGCAGTCCACCTCAAGTCATGGCAGAGTGTCAGACCATAACACAATGACCTATAAATGATGTGCATGGCTTCATTGCATTTTTGCTGGTTCAAGGTTTTGTAGGAAAATAATGCCATGAACCCATGTGGAAAAAATCCTATCAGGATGTAACCCGCATCTATCAACACTGATGAACCACCCATGGTCCTACTAGACAATTCTCAAAAATTGGAGGACGATGTCCTCTGCTAAAGGAAATGGTAGCGACATTAAAACAACCACATTAGCTCTACTCACATAAGCCAACTAGAGGAGATTTCACCTAGAGACAAATAAAATTGTCACATATGTGTAAAGTATAACATTTCATACATATAAAAAGTAAATGGGTGACATCATGATTATTAATGGGGACATAAAGGTGAGAACCTCATCTGCTCCACAACAGTAATGATGTCCATGATAATGTGTAGACCCAATTACAAAATACAAGAACAGTGACCTCTGCTAAAGGCAATGGTAGCGACATTAACACAACCACATTATCTCTACTCACATAAGCCAACTAGAGGAGATTGCACTTAGAGACAAAGAATATTGTCACATATGTGTAAAGTATAACATTTCATACATATAAAAAATAAATGGGTGGCATCATGATTATTAATGGGGACATAAAGGTGAGAACCTCATCTTCTCTACAACAATAATGATGTCCATGATAATGTGCAGACCTGACTACAAAACACAAGAACGATTACCTATAAAAAGAGGTATACATTGTAGATAAGATGACATCATCAATATAAAAATCTAATATACATCTCTGCTACCTCCTATCATATGTACATTGATAATAGCTTTATAGCATAGAAAAAAGTATAAACAAATAAATGAAAAATAATAGACTAAATATGTGGGAGGTTGTGCTTAAATAGGAGAGAAACCACATATTGTGACAATTGAATTTCACACATTTTTCATTTATGTGAAAAGGTGCTCTCTAAAAGTGTTGTTAGTAATATCCTCAGAATGGCTTCACTGGTTATACTATCTTATAAGGATGATAAGTATATGGCATCCTTTTGATTTTTTTCATGGAAACTTCACAATGGGATGAAATGACGTGTTTCAATGTTGTTCATGCCAACATGGTTAGAGGATGCAAAGTTATGGAAACAAGGAGACATGATGCAAAGTTAGGGTCTTGAAGATTTGAAGAGGATCCTTTGAGTTATAAAGTTGTGTTGGAGAAAATCAAGTGAATGAAGTTTGAGGCATTTTATATTGAACCATTATAGGGTAAAAGCACAATAATCTGTCACCTTTTAGACTAACTTATCAGCATAGCTGAATTTTAGTATTTCTAACTAAAAATTAGTTTTGATCAAACATATAGTCTAGTTAGATTCATTCTAGCTAAGTTAGATAATTTCTTTAACTTTTCCAATTGGAAATGTCTATTAAATGTATGTTTTATACCACTTTGAGTCCAATTTCAGAAAAAGTGGCATTTCAATAACTCCTAGTCTTTTTAATGATATTGTTTAAAAATACAAAAATACCCTTTTGTAGAGATCAGAGTCAAGAATATCCTCATATAGATTTTATAGTATTTTAATTAGGCATAGTCTATTTTAATTAAAAAATATTGAAAGTAGGTGTGTATGAGGAAAATGTCAACCTACAATCACTCACAAACAAGAAATCATTAGAAGGTTAGCATCTAAAATCCAAGTGAGATAAAAGAAAGCAAGACAAAAAAAAGTATCCTCGTATCATCAGATAGAGATAAAACAAGTTGCACCCATGAGGCGTATTTGATTTTCTCTTTTTGGATTGGATGTGGGTGTGCTCTCTCAAACACACAAATGAAGTGGATCCCCAATGCAAAATGCAACTATAAATGCAAGATTGGGAGCAAAAGAAGAGATTCAAGAGCTAGTATGAGGAACTAGTCTCAAATTCTTCAAATGATTATCCTACTATGATAATGAAATTCAAATACAAGAAATAAACTTATGATTCATTTACCAAATTGATCCTAGCATGTGATTTCTAAGTGATTTAAGCATAAAAACATGAAACTAGCAATGAGAATCTAAAGCAATTCTAGCATAATAACAATGCACAATGAGAGATGAAAATTGAAGAGGAGAAGGCCTCTATTTATAGATTTTTGGGATAGAAGAGGAGGGGTTAAATGAGGTGGCATCTATGTGGCATCCACATAAGAGCCACATAAGGGACACATAGGCTTGAAGGGATGGCTAATTTGAAGTCAAATATGGCAATAAATATTGAGTGCCTCAAGAATTCTAAGTGGGGGACAAAGGACTAAATAGCCTTAAAGAGGAATGGCTGCCCATTTTGGAAAGAATTCTCACATGTGGGTGAGCATTCCATTAGCCTTAAAAAGGTTAGGAATCACCCTTTAAGTATGATAAGAGGACAATTAGGTAGGGAAATATACTTAGGAAATTACGTGATGGAAGTAGAGTAGGAATAGGGTAGGCTTAGGGTAGGTCTCTAGATTGGATTAATAGGTTCCTAGCTAGGGTTTAGATTATAATTCAAATTAGATTTGAATAAATCATAATTTAGAAGAATTAGGAATATGGAGGAATTCTAATAAATATAAATTTATTAAAATGGGGATTTTGTGAGGCAAATGTATTTAAATAAAATAAATTAGAATAGTATTTGATCATTGATAAATACCAACTATGAAACTATTTAATTGATTAAATCAAATAGTTAGAGGAATTACAGAGAATTTAATATTGATAATAATATTAATATTTTTGGACATCTACATTTTGCCCCTCTTTGACATGGCGTCTCAAGTGATGTTGCGTCAAAGACAAGAAAATAAGTTTCCCTAGAGGAAGAGGGTTTCTAGAAGTCATTCCAAAGCGACGATGGTGTAGGGTTGTGCCCCCTCGAGAAAATAACACAACAAAGACAATGTTGTGAAATTTTCTCAAAAAAGGACGCAATGAGGAGGAAAGGTAAGGAGGGAATAAATAGAAGCCTTCTGAAATGCAACTAAGAATGCAGCTAAGAATTCAAATGCAAGGATGAAATTAAATGTCGCTAACAAGCTTTGGGGATCCATTTGTGTGAAAAATATGGAGAGCACATCTGATTTTGATATTGTAAGAGGAGGTATGCATCAGGTGTTAGAAAACACAGATGTTAGAATCCCTTTGCGTGGACTAGACACTCAAACAAAAGCACACAGCAAAAAGACGCATGTATCAGTAGCCACCAATCACCACGCACCAAGATATAGTAGATAGAGGTAGTGGTGATTAGGTGTAAACTGACACAAAAAGATAAAATCAATAAAGAAGGCCTCTTGACCAAGCAATCATTGAGTCTAAAGTTCTTTCCATGAATAGGATTTGATAAGCCAACGCCGAAAGGATGCATCCTGATGGGTAAAGATTGGATTTGATGTGAGTAAAAGATATTCACTAGCAAAAGCTATGAATAGAATGATGAACAAGGATAGTTGGTCACAAAATTGATTTGATGAAAAACATGATTGCAATCGTAGGAGTCAAAAAGTCACTGAAAAGTGAAAAAATGGACGATGCAGAAAGAAACAAGGGTTTATTGCAAGATTTTGGAGAATATTTTATTTTATTTTTTTTTTTTTTTTTGTGATTTTTTGAATTTTTTGGATTTTTGCAATTTTTTATATTTTTTTGGAATTTTTGATGCATTTAAGTTGTACAATAGGACTAATAATACAAAAATATACAATCGGGAGAAGAAAATGGGCGTGGAAAAAAATTCAGGGAAAACAAGGGCTATAAGAGGCGTTGGGGGCTTAAAGAAGGTCATTGTGAATAGTGATTAGGCAAAACAAGAACTCTAGAGAGAAAACATGGCTGACGAGAGGATGTTGAGACAGTTGGGAGAGCGCATTCGCACACACAGGAGACCCGTGGGGTGACCAGTACCTGTGAGTGACTCAACATTTACCTTGTGTTTACTTTTGTCAAAGTTTTTAACACTTTTTGGGTGGGTTAGGGGGCATTTAATGTGGGTAGATTAGGTTTCAGACCAGAGATGCCAGTTCCTGAACCAGCATCTGTGAAGACGCCGATCCTCAGATCGACGTCTTCACAGATGCCAATCCCTGAACCCGCATCTTCAAGGATGTCGGTGTCGAATCGGTATCTTCAAAGACACCGGACCCAGATCTGTGTCTTTGAAGATGGCAGTCTGGGTGGGAAACAAGCGGAGATGCTGGTGTAAGAACCAGCGTCTTCGACTGAACCAGCGTCTGCACCAAAAGAGGTAGACGTCGATGGGGAGGAAAATGGGGGACCCGATGGGGGCCGAGGATGGGTCAACAAAGGACCTAGGGATAAGATGCCCCATTTTTGGAGGGGTTAGGATAGGAATAGGAGATATATGTTAATGACATGGTGGATTTTGGATGTTATAGGAGCAGTTCCCACCATTGGGATCTCAGGAGCACTGGTAGCCGACGATGGAGCTGGAGGCCCAACTGACAAATGCAGACTGGGGATTGTTAGCAGTGGTTGGGTTGGACTATGTGCCCCGTTGGCCTAGGCTATGGATGCACAATGGGATGATGACTGCCTTGATCGAGCGGTGGCATAGTGATACAAATACATTTCATCTACCAATGGGGGAGGCCACTATCACTCTTGAGGATGTGTGGTGGACTAGGTAGGTCACAATTTTGCGATGGGGTGGTATCAAGTATTAGCAGCGATGCTTGAGGAGGGGATGACCTACTACTGGGGGTATGTCATCCTAGGATAGTTATATCATGATCTGCACATGGCTGTGTACCGTGAGGTACGCAACATAGGGACTGGGGTTACTTTGTTGTTAGTATGGGCGTGGGAGCACATCCCAGTGTTCCAACCGATGAGATTTTGAGAGGCTCAATAGCCGGGAGAGCTATATGCATGTAGGTACAGGTTTCCATTGAGATATACCTTCGTTGGTCAGACCAGATACTGGCGACGGCTATTAGACAAGATCCAAGTTTTCTGCTGGACTCCATATAGACTTTGCGAGCCGTGGGGAGCCATGGATTGGGACGTGGGTGTGGAGGATGGTTTTGAGGATTTCCTATACCTTTCTTATGTATAGACTGATTGTTTTCTACTAGGGAGGACCATCCACCAGATAGAGAGATATAGACCATCTAGGGTCATGAGATAATTTAGACTGTAGTAGGGGGTGGTGGCAGAGGATGATTTACATCCTCATGTCCCCAGGGAGGTGGGCATGTGGGGGAGATACATTGACACTCTCATAGTGAGGATAGCTTAGAGGAACATGGTGAGGATAGACTTCATGGCTAGGCTAGATGTCATTGATGCATGTATGACTACAGAGTATGCAGCATGGTGGGCTATGCACACACCTTTATAGCTCACAAATCTAGTACAGCTAGCAGCCCATGAGAATTTGAAAGGAGACATGGAGGTGGATGACGAGACAACTGTAGGAGATTCCCCTAAGACCTCAATAGTAGAGAAGAGGAGGAGGCCATAGTAGAGATGGGTTTAACCTTGGATAGAGGCACAGGCAGGGGTTGGACAAGATTAGGGGCCACAGGGGCTGCTAGGGGATGGATAGGACCAGGCACCTCAGGTGCCCACACAGGGACAGGTACAGGAACCTCAGGTGCTAGCATAGGTACAAGTACCATAGGGTCCATAGGGTCCACTAGCAGGATACGTGGCATGGGATACTCATGACACTATCATCGCAGAGCGAGATAGTTTACAGAACGAGTGCACGATACTACAGGGGCTATTGGGGATGCCAGAGGTATCAGAGGCTAGCCTAGAGACTGAGATGACCTATGTATAGGTTCTTCTAGCTATAGAGATAGATTGGGTGGACATGGCAGAGGGTGCACTCAACACCTTATAGGGAAGAGATGACTCGGGAGAGTTCTCGATGGTGGACTTGACTAAGGATGCGGCTGAGCTATGGACTGAGATAGGTACACTTACAGGTCAGATGGGTACTTTGACTGAGTAGATGGATCAGGCCATGGAGTAGATCATAGCATTGACCTCAGAGAAGGATGCAGCACAGATGTAGGCCGAGGCTTATAGGATTGAGCAAGATATCACTAGGTAGGCAGCCAGTGCAGGTGGTATGGGACAAGTAGTGGTAGAGGATTTTTCTGCCTATTAGGATGTAGCTAGGGCAAGTGGAGAGGCAGCTCATTATCAGGAATTATATCATGACTTAGTCCCTAAGGCCTAGAGATAGGTATTCACTGAGAGATCGTGATCACAGAGTACCACCACGTCCACCACCAGGGCAAGGAGGTGGATCATCACAGCCACCTGTATGATTCATCAGAGGATTATGTGACACACATTTTTTCATTTTGAGATGTACATGTATATCATCACCTTAGTGCACAGCTTATGTATTTTATTGATGACAGACATTGTATTTATGGACATTTGTTATATATATATATATGATGATCGATGAGGACTCTATGATTTGATGTGATTCTATGCCTTGATCTATATGATGTTATGTTGCATATGCTTATATGATTACAGACATTTGATGCTTGCAAGATGTGACGCATATGTATGAAAAATTGTGTATGCAGGAGGGTTTTATGCTTATACATATATGATGTATGACTGATGCGGGTTGGATGATGCTTATATGGTGTATTGATGTGTGTGGATGCAGGATGTGATGTGATTTTATGATGTATGCAATGTATATGCTGATGTTTAATGAATATGAATATGGATGCAAGATGAATCTAAGGTACATAATGAATCTAAATGAATCTTAACAATGCAAGACTAAAATGGATCAAAATGATTTAACAATGCAAGATGTAAAATGAATCTAAATTATGGGTTGACAATGCAAGATTATAACAATGAATCTAAGATGAATAAATTATGCAAGATCCTAAAATGATTTTAACTATGCAATTAAATGATGAACTTAATGCAACTGAATGATGATTAATGCAATCTAATGATGAACCTAATGCAATCAAATGATGATCAATGCAAATGATGAACCTAAAATAACATGAAGAAGAAAAAATAGATGCATTGGATGCGATGGATGCAACGGATGGGATGGGACCCATATTTTTGGTGTGTCACAATCAACTGATGAACCAGCTAGGAGGACTATGAAGGACCAGGCAAGGAATGTTAGCATGACAACAACTCAGGATGTTAGTGTGATGGTGAAAGGACTAGACACATCACAAATATACAAGGACCAAACTAAATGATTAATTACAAGCGATCATGTACAAAGGTTGTTGTCGAGACTTGACTGGATCTTGTTGTTTGATGTGTGCAATAATGTTGGAACACCCAGGGAATACAGGAAATGCTAAGGTTCATGGAGATGTGATGATGGTGATGGAGGGGAGTGATATTTTGATAGATAATGGAATGGTCCACTATGTGTGAT
Organism: Thuja plicata; assembly: GCA_018584345.1. Taxonomy (NCBI): domain Eukaryota; kingdom Viridiplantae; phylum Streptophyta; class Pinopsida; order Cupressales; family Cupressaceae; genus Thuja; species Thuja plicata. The sequence continues at coordinate 2,441,055 of MU224784.1, read as the reverse complement.
GCCTGTTGCCAGTTTTTCATCACCCATACTTGTCCAAGGCACCTGATTTCCAAGTTTTCACCATTGGATGAAATTTTTCTCTTTTCTTCTTTTTGATTTTTTTGATGTTTTTTTTAATTTTTATTTTTTGGATATTTTAGGTGTTGTCCAAGTGCCTATTTGCCAGGTTTTCACCAAGACAACCATTTTTTAGCTTCATTTTTTATTTCTTTGAGATTTTTTTCAGGACTGTTTTGCATTGTTTTTATTCTTTTTTCAGGACTTTTTATACTTTTTATGGATTTTCTCAGATAACTAGAATGAACAACCAGCCGTCGGGCATAGAAGTGCCTAAGATGAATGATGTTGATATGATCATTCAAGGGTTCTCCTTTAGGAGTGGAGAGTTGATATGCCCCAGAACCAAAGCATGCAGTAACAACATAGGGACCTTGCCAGGTGACTTTGAACTTACCTTTTTTTTCTCGATCAGTACCCACTTTCTAATTTTCCTTTAGCACAAGGTCCCCTACCTAGAACTAGCATGGGTGGACCTTCTTGTTATAGTTTTTCTTGAGTCTATTTTTATAGACAATCAGGTGATCGTAGGCTTGCTGGAGCTTTTCATCTAGTAGATCAAGTTGTGTGAGTTGTGCTACTCGGTAATCTTCATCATCAACCAGGCCTCTCAGTGATACTCAGAGGGATGGTAGTTCAACCTCAATTGGTAAGACAGCTTAAGCACCATAGACTAGAGAATATGGAGTAGTGACTATAGGATTATGGTAGGAAGTGCAATATGCCCAGAGGGTGGGGTTGATCTGGAGATGCCAGTCACGACCAGTATCATTGACAACTTTCTTAAGGATTTTGAGGAGGGTTTTGTTAGTTTCCTCAGCTTGGCCGTTACCTTGAGGGAAATATGGATTGGAGAAATGGTGATGGATATGGAGGCGAGCACATAGATCACTGATGTGTTGATTTTTAAATTGTGTTATGTGATCTATGAAGATAGTGGAGGGTATGTCGAAGCGACAGACAATGTGGTAGAGGATGAATTTTGAGATCTAGACACCTGTAGTGAGGGTGAGTGGAATTGGTTTGACCAAGTTTTTAAAGTACTCTGTTGTTGTGATTTTGTATTTGTGGCCTCAGAATAAAGGGGAGTAATCTTACCAATGAGGTCAAAACCCCAACAAGAGAAGGGCCAAGGAGGCGCAAAAGGTCTAAGGTCCTGTACAGGAGCATGGATCAGATTAGCATATTGTTGGCAAGGTAGACACTTCTTGATGAACTCACAAGCATCATGTTCCATTGTAGGCCAATAGTACCCAGTACATAAAATTTTCTTGTCTAGGACCATGCCACTCGTGTGGGCACCGCAAATTCTAGCATGTACCTCTTGTATAGCCTGGGCAACTTCATTTTCATCTAGACATCTAGAGAGCATGTTGTGATAGCCTCGACGATAAAGGGTGTTGGCTACAAGGGTGTAGCAAGAAGCTCTATGAATTAAGTTTTCTCATTGGGTTGCAATGAGATGAGGGGATATGATACCATTTTTTAGGTAAGCCTAGATATCATGGTACCACAAGGACTAGGGACCAACTAAGACACATATGCGATTTGATTCATCATTCTCATAAGTGGGAGCATGAAGTTGTTCAACTATGAATTCATATTGCGTAGACTCGTGAGGAATCTATAAAACGGATCCAATCATGGCCATTGCATCGGCAGCCTTGTCTGCAAGCATGGTACTTGTGTTATCTGCAAGTGGAGGAAATTCTCTTTCATCTTGTCAACCATCTTCTTATATGGCATCAACTTATCATCTTTGGTTTGATACTCATCCAGGACCTGTTTGATGATGAGTTGGGAATCACCAAAGACATGTATATCTGTGATGTTCCATTCTATAGCCATGCAAAGCCCTATGATTAGTGCCTCATATTCTTCTATGTTGTTCATGTAGGGGATCCCAATTTGAATGACATAGGGATGTAGTCACCTTGAGGTGTGACAAAAAGTATTCCTACCCTTGCACCATGAGCTATGTAGGACCCATCAAAGTAGATTTTCCAAGTAGGTTGCTCTTCTATCATGCATAAATTCTCATCTAGAAATTTTGTGATCAAAGGATATACATCCACCAATGGCACTTTTGCTAGCTAATCTGCGATGACCTGCCCTTTAATGGCTTTTCTATTGACATATTGAATATCAAACTCACTTAACAAAATAACCCATTTTGACATTCATCCTGTGAGAGTAGTCTTGGAGAGTAAGTAATTGAGAGGATCCACTTTTGAAATGAGCTTGGTTGTATGACTAAGCATATAGTGGCAAATTTTTTGAGTGGCAAAGACCACTGCTAGACATGATTTTTCCATAGGTGAATAATTGATCTCATACCCCACTAAGTTCCGACTGATGTAATAAATATCTCTTTCTTTGCCTTCATCGTCCAACTGAGCAAGGAGTGCCCCCAGGGCTGTTGTAGTAGCAGAAATATACAGGATGAGTGGTTCGTCGGGTATGGGTGGTACCAAGATGGGTGGATTAGCCAGATATTATTTGATCTTTTCAAAACTCTTCTGACACTGAGGATCCCATTTGAATGTGTTATCTTTTCATAGGAGATGAGTGAATGGTTGGCACTTGTCTGCTATTTGAGAGATAAAATGGTACATAGATTGTAGCTTTCCTTGGAGGCTGCGTAGTTGTTGGAGTGTTTTTGGTGGAGGCATCTCTATGATAGCTTGTACCTTCTTTGGATCTATTACAATGCCCCGTCCGGATACAATGAACCTAAGAAGTTTGCCTGACGTGACCCCAAAGACATATTTCTTAGGGTTGAGCATTAGGCAATAGTGTCCAATCCTGTCAAAGACACATTCCAAAATGTCTAGGTGATCTTCCCTTTGTACTGATTTTGCCAAGATATCATCGACATAGTCTTCAAGAATCTTGTGAATCATGTCATGAAAAATGATAGTCATGCCCCTTTGATAGGTTTCCCCAGCATTATTCAAGCCAAAAGGCATCATGTTATAGCAGAAGGTGCCCTAGGGGGTTGTGAATTCTATCTTGTGTTGATCTTCTTCTGCAATACATATCTGATTATATCCAAAAAATCCATCCATGAGTGACAACATCTCATGTCCTACTATGAGATCTACTATCATGTCTATGTTTGGTAGTGGGAAATCATCCTTGGGACATGCCTTATTGAGATCTTGGAAGTTGGTACATATCCTGATTGATTTATCAGTTTTAGATACTGGCACCATGTTAGAAATCGAGTTAGAGTAGTCAATTGTGCAGATGATCTTGGCTTGGAGTAACTTCTCTAGCTCTGCTTTGACAAGTAGTGCCACTTTAGGATGCATCTTTCTAAGCTTTTGTTTGAAAGGTTTGATGTTTGGGTCTACTACTAGATGGTGAACCACCAAGTTGGGGACTAATCCTGGCATGTGGGAGTAAGACCATAAAAACTTATTGATGGATTCCTTCAATAAAGGGACAAGATTGCTTTCTTCTACTTCAGTCAAAGATGCTGCTATGTATGTGATGGCGGGATTCTCTTTGGTGCCCAAGTTGACAGGTTTTGTTTCTTCGATGAGAATTGATGACTATTCAGGCTTGTAATCACACATTAGAGGAAGAGGAGAATCTTCATCCTCTGGTGCCTCAAAGAGGTTTTCACCAATTGATACACCCTTTTTTTTTTTTTTTTTATGATTAGATAGCGCCCCAAAAGGGTTTTCGCTAGGGGATCGATTTTTCTCTTTTTTATTTTTGTTTTCTTCTTCATTTTTGTGGCTGAATTTCTCCTCTTCCCCAAAGTATGCCTTTGGGTCTAGTTTGTAGACATATGTTGAGTCTTGCCCCCATTTATTATTTTTTTCAATTGCTCCCATAAAGCTTAAGAGTGCGTCCTCACTTTGGAACTTGTCAACATGTACGACACTTGGTTGGTCCCAGCTATGAGTTCAGGATGGCGGAGGGGAAGGTCAATGAAGAGAATGGAAAGTTGGCATAGGAAAGAATTACCCAGGAATGTTTCATCGTCATAGGCTCTCACAACTTTCTCTTCTGGGACATCTTCAATACAAGTGATTTTTCCCAGGGAAGGATAAGAGGCATAGATGTTTTTGTTGGTGCCCCCATTCATTTCAGAGTCCATGCCAAGGCCTAGGTTCTTTTCTCGTCGGGTAGGCACAATACGATCTTTCATTTCTTTCTCTTCATAACCAAGGCCACCTCCTTGGTAGTTCCATTTTTTGTCACCAACTTGTGAGTTGCAGGGTACTTACCTTTGAAGTAATTGAGGTGACTTATTTCCTTGGGTTGTGGATCCTTATAGATCCATTGGTTGATGTTTGGTGTCATTTCCTAGATATTCAAAGTACCATTTAAGATAAAAGTGGTAGGACCCAATTGTAGCGACATGGTTGTTTTTGGTTCTGTCTTGCTTGGATTAGGTCGGCGACCTTGAGTGTGTTGATCGACTAGCAGCGCTCCAACTGTGAAAGCATCAGATAAACTGTATTCGCCACAACCTTTTTTGTTGATCTTGACCATGGAAAGGGTGGAAGAGAGGATTGTTTCTGGGTCTGAATGGGTTTGAGATGAACTGGAAAAAGAGGTGCCAATGTCGATCCCGAGATAGTGATTAGAATGTGGATAGGAGGTTTCCAATACATTGTAGTATGTGAAGGGCTTGGGATCTATGTGGATGGTGATCTCAATGTCATTATATGATAATTTGATGCACTAATGGTAGGTGGAGGGAACGGCTTGCATAGAATGAATCCATGGGTGTCCAAGGAGGATGTTGAAGGGAAGGTCAAGATGAACAACATGACATATTGTATCCTAGATAACAGGGCCCACTTGGATGGGTAATGATATGGTGCCTTCAGAAGTACGCTCCAAATTGTCATAGGCTTTGATGGTAATAACTTAATTTGTTATATCAGCTTCAGTGCAACCCAACTATTTTATGAATTTTAGAGTACATAGATTTAGGGCTGATCCATTATCTGTCATAACCCATTTGATGGAAAAATATTTTACCATGACAGCAAAATGGAGTGGGAGATTATGATTGGGTTCTTCTGAGGATACATATGTTGGTTTAAAGGAGACCCTACAAGATGAAGATAGGTCTCCGACAAGGTTCTAGAATTCAGTGAGGTTGATGTCGTTGGGAACATAGTATTCTTGTAAGGCTTTATTGAGGATCTCTTGATAGGTGGGTGAGGTGTGGAGGAGATTTGGGATGGAAATTTGGGTAGGAGTACTCCCTAGGTGTTCCAAAATGTTGTACTGGGTACTAGCAGACAAAATAGTACTCACACCTGCAACTGTTATTCAGCCTCGACAAGTTTTGACTGCGCATTGGTTATCGACACCCTTGACATGGATGACATTGATCGAGGACTGGACTTGGGATATGCAGCCGATGAGATTATCATAGGTTATATATGCATTTGTATAATCTTTTCTGTCGACATTTTCACCTTGCTTATGCTTCCCCTGATCGGAGGATTGAGTAGGATTGCCTGGGCCTTTACCTAAGGTGTGTTCAGGAAATGCATTTTGATAGATTTTAAGGCCCGCGTTTGGCAATGGTTGGGAAGGATATTCCACTTCAATCTCTTTGTGGTTGATGAGATCTTGGATGTAATGTTTTAGCTTCATGCATTTGAGGGTGGTGTGTCCCTTAACACAGTGGTACTCACAGTACTCGTTGTCTTTATACAAGGCAGACTTAGGTGTTGAGTCATCAAATGACTTTGTTTTTGGATGCATGACTTGGTTAGCTTGGACCATTCTGCAGAAGATGACATCTATGGGTTCACCCAAAGGGGTAAATGTGTGTTGTGGCACATTTGAAGCATGAGGCCTTTGTTGTCCATGTGGGACTGATATAGCATTTGTCTGGTTCATAGGACCTTGGTAGTTGGGTTGATATGATGTCCCTAGAGTGGGATAGATAGTCGCACCTTGAGGGTGAATGTTTTGCTGGTAAGTTGGTTGGGGATACGCGGGAGTGGGATATTGATATGTAATGCCCTGCTAGGGAACCTAGGAGAAGTTAACCTTAACATGATACTAACATTTACACAATGATTTTTTTTTAAAGAGTTTACAATTGATAATGAGTAACAATGCAGAAGAAATATAACATAAGACAATACATACTCATAAATGTAATTTATTTATAGATTAAAAATCTTGAGGGTTCCATGACGTAGAATTACGTAAGTTAACTAATCTACTAAATGCAATAAACAATAAACACTCTCCATATAATGCAAATGAATATACAAGAACATCATCTCATAAATGAAATCTAGAAACAACTGATATCATAAGGTATACATAACAAACCAACATCCACTACACAAGTCACAAGGTATGTGAAAAAACCCAATATAAAGTACAATACAATATCCTAGAATATCACAACTAATAAGGTGATATAATTCTACCACATAAGAAAGCTAAGAGAAAGTCTCCAACAATGATGAACAAGAAGATAGAACTGCAACAAGGATTATCCAAGCAAAAGTCACGAACGTCAGATCTCAATGGTAATAAGAATCACTACCACCCATCTTCGTGTAACCAAAGGTCCACTCCCACCGTGCTGAGGAGATAACATCAGGCCCACACACGGGAAACAACCAAACAAGCAAGACTAAAGAAAAGGTACACCAAATAAAAAGGTAACAAGAAGATTTTAAGGTTAAATGTATAAAATGTCAAGATACGAAATAAGTGTACCAAATACTCATGTAGGAACCTAGAACACATATAGGGAAGTGTCAGCACATAAGTCCACTCTTGAGTTACCCTAGTAGCCCCTCTCGACCCTAGCCCCCAAGTGAGTCTATGTGGCTCAGTAATCCTTTCGTACAGACGAGGATTCTAATCATGAAGACCTCAAACAAGCATCCTCTCTCTCACTCCCATCCTAGCCTGTACTAGCACTCAAGGCATGGGTGAGAACACATAATTATCTTATTAATATTTTTCTCCTAATAGATTTATTAAGTTGTCACTTTTTATGTCACTTGCAACGAGTTACCCTAGTAGCCTCTTAGGGCCCTGCCCCCAATGCAAGCCACTTCCCCTTTACGCTCCTAGATAACCTACCAAAATGCTCCTAGCCATAGGACCAAAAGTAGACAAAGTCAAAACCATTAAAGACTTCTCGTAAAGCATTAAGTCATGAAAATCACCAATGCAAATGTTGAAGCATACAAAGAACAAAACGTCTTATTCCAGGTTCCAAATTGTCCATCCCATACTGGACATCTCAACAAAACCATACCAATACTCATATCACATCACAAGATCGATGACCGTAGAATATCAATAGCATCTCTCTCCAAACATGGAGTAAAACATAAACAGAAAGGATCATCATACAGAACTTGAAATAGACACATTAGAAGAAATGAGGTGACCAAGCTAATACGACTACACACAATAATGGTCGTCACCTCCTGTGGTCAAATAACATAATGATCGAGACTCAAAAGCACATGACACCATAAGAAACAGATATATACAAAAAAATACAAGAACCAATCGAGACATGAAAAGGTTATGAAATTTCTCACCATATAACCAAAGAGTAAAACGTATAAATCCATTATAAAAAAACATAACAAGTCTCAAAAGACAAAATCCTACCTAGGGCATTACTCTACCCATATGGACAAATATACACCCACAAAATACCACGACATAAAGTATACATATAAATTATATTTAATATCTTATCAAATCCGATTACATAACATTATCATGTTATTAAATTAAATAATCTTAAATGATAAAAGACATAATTAATAACATAAATATACATTATTAAATTAAAAATTAATACTAATTTCATTTAAGATATTAATTCAACTCTCATTAAAATCACACATTAATATTTAATTCTCAATTTAATTTCATTTAATTATAACCCATACTAAAATTAAAGAATAATTTAATTAAATATAATCTAAAATAAATTTAATTATAAATTAAATAAACAAATTTAAATCAGAAGTTGGCTTATTTATGAATTAATTAATTTATTATTTATTTAAATAATAAATAAAACAAGAGCTGTGCTACAGCTGGAGTCCCACCTAATGCCATGAATAAAAGATGGGAGATTTTGTTGAATAGGGAGAATAGGTGTGAGAACAGCTAACAGGTGAAGAGGCTAAGTCTGAATGGTGGGGATTGCAAATAATATCTACATACTAAAACTAACTAATTGTATGAGTGGTTGAGCATGACAATATCATAAAGTCTAAAAGGAGATTAGGGATTATATATATATTTCAAAAACAATTATTATATAAAATAAAGTATATAATAAAATTTAATAACAGTTATAAAATTTAACTAACTTATATAATAAATTTTATGATTTAATTCTTAGTCCTTTCCTTTCTCCATAGTATTAGTTATATATATTATATAGCATATAATATATAGAGAGAAAGTCTAGAGATATGGAGACTTTAATTTACTTTAAAGAAATAAAACTTAAATACAATCAATTTCAAGTTTT